>OU342743.1:357982484-358169611 GCA_910589775.1 Avena eriantha
TCAAGGAACATAATAAGAACTCATGGATAAATATGAAATACAATCATCTCTATGATTGCCTCTAGGGCATATTTCCTTCAGTCTCCCAGTTGCACTAGAGTCAATCTAGATAGTATCTAATACCTATTGCTCTCGTGTGTGCTTCCTGCACAGGCTGCGGGAGTGGCTTTGTCAAGGGATCAGCAACATTTGAGTCCATATGTATTTTGCATAACATGACACTACCATCATCAATGAACTCACGAATCAGATGGTAACTCATGCGAATATGTTTGTTCTTCTGGTGTTGTCTAGGTTCCTTGGCTTGTGCAATAGCACCATTGTTGTCACAATAAATGTCCATGGGATTGGACGTGCCCTGAACCACACCAAGAGCAATCAGGAAATTCCTAATCCAAATAGCTTCCTTTGCAGCCTCCGAGGCGGCAATATATTCAGCTTCTGTTGAAGAGGAGGCCATTGTATCTTGCTTGGAACTTTTCCAGCTCACAGCACCACCATTCATGACAAGCACATAACCTGATTGCGATTTGGAGTCATCTGAGTCGTTAAGGTAACTCGCATCTGTGTAACCCTTTACACTAAGTTCAACCTCACCTCCATAAACTAGGAACATATCCTTAGTCCTTCTCAAGTACTTAAGGATATTCTTTACCGCCGTCTAGTGGATTTCACCTGGGTCAGCCTGGTATCTGCTCGTAACACTTAGAGCATAGGAAAAATCTGGGCGAGTACATGTCATTGCATACATGATGGATCCAATAGCCGAAGCATATGGAACCCTACTCATGCGCTCTCGCTCATCAGTGGTCGAAGGACACTGAGTTTAATGCCGTGAGACATGGGCAAGAACCCTTTCTTAGCCTCTTCCATGCTGAACCATTTCAACACTTTGTCAATGTATGTACTCTGGCTTAATCCAATTAGCCTCCTTGATCTATCTCTATAGATCTTGATACCCAGAATATATGTCGCTTCTCCTAAGTCCTTCATAGAAAAACTATTTTTCAATGAGGTCTTAACAGGCTTAAGCATAGGAATGTCATTTCCAATCAGTAATATGGCATCTACATATAAGATTAGAAGTACAAGCAATTTCCCACATTTTTTACACACAAGGTTCTTGTTCGTTTTTGATGGAGCCAAACTCCTTTACAACTTCATCAAATCGAATGTTCCAACTCCGAGATCCTTGATTTTTGAAGTTTGCACACTTTTCTAGCATTGTTTGGATCGACAAAACCTTTAGGCTGCATCATATACACGTCCTCAGTAAGGATTCCATTTAAGAAAGACGTCTTGACGTCCATCTGCCATATCTCATAGTCGAAATATGCAGCAATGGCTAGAATGATCTCTATAGACATTGCTACGGGCGAGAAAGTCTCGTCGTAGTCAACTCCTTGAACTTGTCGAAAACCTTTTGCAACATGTCGAGCTTTATGGATGTGAACATTTCCATCCATATCAATCTTCTTCTTATAGATCCATTTGCACTCGATGGCTTAAAAACCATCAGGCAGGTCAACCAAGTTCCAAACTTGATTGTCTCCCATGGACTCTATCTCGGATCTCATGGCAATCAGCCATTCTCAGAGTCTGGGTCCACCATCACTTCTACATAGGTCGCAGGCTCATCATTGTCTAACAATAATAATTCCCGCACTTCGCGGAGCCTCGCCGACCTTCGTGGTTGTGGTGCTTCTATTGCCATGGTTTCCTCAACTTGTTATGCTACAATAGCATCACTCATAGAAGCATCCCCGACTAGCTCATCTTGAACTTCTTCAAGTCGCATCGACCTTCCACTCGTTCCCTTTGTGAGAAACTCTTTCTCTAGGAAAACACCGCTATGAGCGACAAACACTTTGCCCTCTTCTCGGTTGTAAAAGTAATACCGTAAGGTTTCCCTTGGATATCCCACGAATATGCATTTATCCAATTTGGGTGTTAGCTTGTCCGACTGAAGTCGCTTGACAAATGCATCACAACCCCAAATCTTTAGAAAAGAGAAACTAGGATTCTTTCCAGTCCACATCTCATATGGTGTCTTAACTATGGATTTAGACGGTACCCTATTTAGTGTGAAAGCTGTTGTTTCTAGAGCATAACCCCAAAATGATAATGGTAAATCTGGCTGGCTCATCATCGAATGAACCATGTCCAACAAAGTTCGATTGCACCATTCGGAGACCCTATTTCTTTGAGGCGTTTCGGGCGGCGTGAGCTGTGGAACAATTCTGCAACTCTTAAGATGATTGCTAAACTCGTGACTCAAATATTCACCTCCACGATTAGATCGGAAGGCCTTTATTTTCTTGCCACGTTGATTCTCTACCTCACTCTAAAACTCTTTGAACTTTTCAAAAGTTTTAGACTTATGCTTCATCAACTAGACATAGCCATATCTACTGAAATCATCAGCGAAAGTAATGAAGTAGTGATATCCTCCTCTCGCTGTCGTGCTCATTGGTCCACATACATCAGTATGTATGAGTTCCAACAAGTCTGTCGCTCTCTCAGGAAAACCCGAAAAAGGCGTCTTGGTCATCTTACCAAGTAAACAAGCTTGACATGTCTCGTATGATTTGAAATCAAACGAAGTTAGAAGACCATCACCATGGAGCTTCTTCATGCTCTTTTCACTTATATGCCCCAAACGACAATGCCATAAATAGGTAGGACTCAAATCATTAGGCCAAAGCCTTTTAGCACTAACATTGTAAACAAATGCATCATCAAAATTTAAAATAAATAACCCATTCACAATGGGAGCATCAGCCATAAACATAGCATTCTTAGAGATTACACAACCATTGTTTGTACTCGGGAATGAATAACCATCCCTCATCAAACATGAAGGTGATAAAATGTTTCGACCCATACTAGGAATGTAATAACAATTATTTGACTCCATAATAAATCATGATGGAAGGTAAAGTTGCATGACGCCGATGAATGATGGCTCAGGATACGTTGAGCTCGTTGGGAACCCCAAGAGAAAGGTATGATGAGGACATCAACAAGTTCCCTCCAGTTATGAAACCAATGTTATTGAACCAGTAGGAGCAAGGAAACAACCCCAAGGTGTTGCTACCAACTTGGAATCCTGCACAACACAACCACATAACTTTGCTCCAACTTACAGTGAGGTTGTTAATCTCACCGGTTTTGCTGAAAACAAATGATTAAACGTATTGTGTGGAAGATAGTAATTGCTTGGAGAAAGTAAAGAATAAACAGTAAATAGCAGATGATATATCAATGGTAAAAGAATGGACCAGGGTCCATAGTTCACTAGAGGTGATTCTCCTTAAGATTGATGACATGTTGGGTGAACAAATTACAACGGGGCAAATGTCAGACTCGAGAAAGCATACCATGCATATACTAATCATCTTGACTCCTAAGAGATTTGATTGGGCATTACAACATTATACATAGACCATAATCCAACTGGATCTATGACTAATAATCCACCTTCAGGTTATCATCCGAACCCCCTCCAGTATTAAGGTGCAAGCAACAGATTATTGCATTAAGAAAAGTGTGGAAAGTAAACAATATGATTGTCCCATGGACAAAGGATTGATGTTTTCTCCCTAGTACCAACAACACATCGAGTACCTTAGAGATTCCTGTCACTTCCCCAGATTACTAGATGCATGAACCCACTATCGAGCATAAATACTCCCGCTTGGAGTTGCTAGCATCTACTTGGCCAAGATAGCTACTAACAACGGAAAGCATGCAAGATTACAAATAACATAGACATGATAGAATCAATAATCAATCTGAAATAGGATCTCAATATCCATCGGATCCCCGCAGACACAACATGTAAGATTACAAATAGATGATCTTGATCATGAACGGAGCTCACAAGATCTAAACATGATAGCACAAAGGAGGAGAACCAACCATCTAGCTACTACATGGACCCGTAGTCGAGGGATGAACTACTCACGCATCACACCGGAGGCAGTCATGGTGATGAAGAAGGCCTCCAGGGTGATCTCCCCCCTCCGATAGGGTGGTGGGAAGAGCTTCGGATCCCCGTGATCTAGGGATCGAGATGGCGGTGGCTACAGACTCTTCCGTGCATTTCTAATTGGGTCTTTGATCGGGTACTTAGGGTTTTCATCCCAGGAGGCTTTTATTGGCGGAAGGGCAAGGTCGGTGGAGCACCAGGGGGCCACACCCCCTGGTGGCGTGCCCCCAGGCCACGCCGCCACCAGGTGTGGCTGCCCTGGTGCGCCACTTCGTCTTCTCTCCGGACTCCGTGTTGCTTTGGGTAAAATATTGACTTTGACTGTTGTCCAGTCTAATTCCGAGAATATTTCCTTACTAGCTTTTCTGAAACCAAAAACAGCAGAAATAGGCAACTGGCACTGTGGCATCTTGTTAATAGGTTAGTTCTAGAAAATGTATAAAAATACCCCAAATTGTGGAGAAAACATAAGAAAGTAGATACTAAACAAGCATGGAACATCAAAAATTATAGATATGTTTATGACGTATCAACAAACAATGCAGCAACCCTTGCTTTATTTCCGACGTGAAAATCCACTTCGCCTTTCTGCACTTCTCTTGTCCTTATTAGCCCCTGCATCAAATTCCAAATATGAGCAACCGATTCGGTATCAAATACCCAAGAGTTAACATAAGAATCTACGAGAAAAATGTCCACAACATTTACAACTAGCATACCTGAGTGAGAACTACTCTTACTTCCACCCTTCTTCAAAGAAGCCTGGTACTTGCTGCAGTTTCTCTTCTAGTGGCCATATTCATGACAAAAGAAACACTCAGTGTCTCCTGCAGATCCAGCCTTTTTCTTGGGTGCAGGGTTTGGCTTAGGGATCGTAACCTTAGCCTTGCCCTTCTTCTGCCAAGAAGTGCCCTTTTTCTTGAAGCTAGGCTTGTTCTGCACAACCATCACATGGCTATGCCCTGAACTCTTCTTAATGTCACATTCTGTTGTTTTCAGCATCCCACATAACTCATTAAGGCCCTTCTCCACCCCATGGATATGGTAGTTCGAAATGAAATTCCCATAGCTAGATGGAAGAGACGCTAAATTGAAATCAGTAGCCAACTCTTGGCCTAATGGAAAACCAAGCTTTTCTAAAGTCTGACAGTAACCAACCATTTTGATCACATGGGGGCCTACAGCTGCTCCCTCTGCCAGCTTGCATTCCACAAAGGACTTAGCAACATTGTACCTCTCAGTCCTAGCCTGAGTCTGGAACATGTCCTTAAGCGCGACGATCATATCGTCCGCTTCCTGATCCTCAAACTGTTTTTGAAGATCAGGTTCCATGCATGCAAGCATAAGACAACTAACCTCAAAAGATTCATCACATGCTTTCTTATATGCATTCTTAAGGGCGGCAGTTGCATTATCAGCAGGTTCATCTGGGATTGGGGTATCCAGAACAGTTTTCTTTTTATCAGACCTGAGAACAATTCTTGGGTTACGGACCCAGTCCGAACAGTTTGTTCCATTTACTTTATCCTTTTCAAGAATGGAACGCAAAGCAAAAGGTGATGAAGTGTTCGGTGCCATTGATCTACAACATAAAACATGCAAAATACTAAGCCATGTAACCATGAAAGAGTAAAACATATTAAACAATTTAATAGCATATACTCCCACTTAAATGAACATCCCTCTATTGATACTAAGTGATTCAAGATCCACAATTAACAAGTCGACTAGTGAGCTTTAGCATCACTGCTAGAAGACAAGGTAAATTGGTAAGCAACTTTTGCTAATCATATCACATATGACTCTTGTTGTTGGGTGACATCTCTATGTCAAAACTAGGCGCCCAATCTTTATGCCCCAAGGTCCTTAACTATTAAGATGACCTTTTTAAGCTCATCAACCCTTATGCTTGTAGGTATCCGATACAAACCCTTCCGGCCAAGGAAAACCGCGGCACCCTAATTTCATAGACCCACCAATGATTGTACATGGCATAGGATGGTGCAAGGTTTGGTTGGGAGGGCATGGTTTAACTTAAACTTTGTGAGGGATTGTTCTACTTCTATCATCTAAGAATGCATAGTACTAAAAGATATAAGAATAGCATTCACATAGATGTGATACAGTATGGCCCATTTTCTCATGATGATCTCCATTTCCATAGAACCTGTCCACCATGATGGTCTCCATCTTCATGCTCTATGCGAGCCATCCTCCAAGTGATGAGTTCTCCAAGAAATAATACAAGCTATTACTCCTAGCAGCTAGTAATCAAAATTACGTGGTATTGGGATCATCACAAGTTGGCACGCAGGCCATTACAATAATTGACAACACATTTGGTTTCAGCCGTGTTGCCCTACTCACGACATGTCGGTCATGATAAATACATACATGCATCACATACATTTTTGGGCCATACTGATCACATACGTCCTGCAAAAACAAGTTGTGCATAGAATCGCATTCTACCGGATCATGTGAAATCGCAGCACCTACGAACCTTAACGTGATACAAAAGGGGCTACGACTAAGGGGGGTCTAGGGGGTCTCTCCCTATGGGGTTCGAAGGGTCAGCACCCCTCGCGAATTTGTGAAAAATGAGAGATCGAATCTATACAATTTTCTTTAAGGATTTTGATCGGCAATTCAAATTTAACATAAACCGACTATTGTTCCGATTCGACCAAACTCCTTTGAGCACGGTACGTCGATTCCGATCTAGTTCCCGATTTGATCAATCATATTGATCTTCGCGTGATTCAAATGGATTTATGTGTCACTGTCTACCCCGATGGCGGAAACCGACCGGTAGGGGTAAGTCGTTCGACGACCTTAGAATCACGGTCATAGAAAGTAAGATCATAGATCAATCTAGAACCACCGCCATACAAACGATCACATCATTCATATCAATCTACATATCACCATATGCAAACTTCCCGTACCTATGACTGAATAGCATCGCTTATGATACCACTGAAGGGAAACGGGTAGGCTACACTAGCGTAAAATCAAAATTTTCTACCGCGTCAACCAGGAATACTATTGCCATAGATCACATGATTACCACTAGACGCGCAGTTGCGGAACTCAATGAAGCACGTCACGGTAGTGTAGATGTTCTACGTATCCTCCTTGTCCTCATTCCACGAGCAGCTCCCCTTTGCGCGGCTCGTCCAAGTGCTACAGCTGCAGCACCACTGAGGTATCCACACGTCTGGAGTAGAAGGTCACATGGCAGACTGCTAGGTCCGCACGTGCAAGACAGGCGTAAGAGGAGTGGCGGCTGGGTGGAATGCTTAACCCTATTCAGCTCACCTCGCTCTCTCTTATATAGGCATCCCTAGTGGGCTTCTACATTAGTATCCCATTAGCAGCCTAAGCCTGATCTAATTTGGATCCAATCATCATTAGGCTTCCAGCCCCTAAAGTGTGTGACCCTATAGGTTCATACATGTATAGACATGACACAAGTACACTTACTCCGTCAATAGTTGGTAGCGGCCTCTAGCAAGACGTGCCAACTCCTAAACGCATATAAAGATCATTCGAACGAACCATCACAAGGTTGAGTACATGTCTTTCCCTTTGCCCTACGATATTTGGTCTAGCTCCAAGCTAACCTCTCTTTCTCGATACTGTGATTCGGAATCCCTTCACTAGGTTAACTCTTAACCCTATGTAGCATGGCCATGCATTTATGGATCCGATCACTCGAGGGGCCCAGAGATATCACTCTGAAGTAGAGAGGGGCATGTCCCATCTTGATTGACCCATGCCTTGCAGCATGTATCAGGACAAACCCGAAAGCTACCTTTATAACTACCCAGTTACGGAGTAGTGTCTGATAGCCCCAAAGTAGGCCGATCCACATCTCAAGGACATGCCACGATCTCAGGTCTTAGGACAAAACATACACGATGTGTAGAGAGAGCTACAAGTATTATTGTCAGTCTCATGTTGGGTCAGTCCAAACCCATGTTCATAACATGTGTCCACATCATTGGTTTGACACCTCCATGTCTATGACTTCCGAAACATTGTCATCAACCAATCGATGTGCTAGTCTAATATTCACGTGTGTCCTCACATGAAATCTGACTAGGAACACCTATTTGATAACCATACAAGTAAAGAGTTTCACAAACAATTCACATAATTGCCAATCAATACAAGTTGCATGATATATGGATATTCAAGGAACGAAATAAAAACTCATGGATACATATGAAATATAATCATCTCTATGATTTCCTCTAGGGCATATTTACTTCATCTTCTTCTTCTTCTTCTTCTTCTTCTTCTTCTTCTTCTTCTTCTTGTATTTGTGGAGATCTGTCTTTAAATTTGCAAAAATGGAAATTATTTTCCGTTCCCCCAAGCTTAAGAGACACAATCTCCTTCTTGAAATTGACATAGGCACCTATATCACCCAAAAAGTTTCTTCCAAATATAATAGGGCAAAGAGTGTCAGCTGGCATATCAACAACTACAAAATCGATGGGAAAGTTTTTATTGACAATTGTGACAGTTGCATCTTCAACTACTCCCATTGGAATTCTAAGATTTTTGTTGGCTAACATAATTGTCGTATTAGTATTTTCAATTGTAGT
Organism: Avena eriantha; assembly: GCA_910589775.1. NCBI lineage: Eukaryota > Viridiplantae > Streptophyta > Magnoliopsida > Poales > Poaceae > Avena > Avena eriantha. The sequence continues at coordinate 357,991,092 of OU342743.1, forward strand.
CTTCCATTTCTTCTTTTATTTCTAAATAGAAATCATAAGATATAACATTAACTTCGGTTCCAAGATCACATAAACCGTATGCAAAGTTTCTTTAAATATGCAGGGAAGAATAGGCTTACCCACATCTTTTACCTTTGCTTTACCTTCAACCAATATGGAAGTCTCTTCATCAAGTTCAACTATGTTACAATGTGCGTACATAGCCATAATTGCTTCCTTGGTTACCTTTTCATCTTTGGTTTTCTCCAGATGTTCCACGACTTCTGGCAAATTTTCTTATTCCTTTTTATCCTGTACTGCTTTGACCTGTTCATATTCAAGAATATGCTTTCGTGCAATCTTAGGAAAAGGCATTTCATTTGTTGGTTCTAAGGAGGCCAGTGTTGCTTTATCTTCTCTTTTCTTCTCAGGTTCGGGTGGTGGATGATACTTGACCGGTCCCTCTTTTGGAGCTTTAATATGTTCTGTAAAGTTTTAACAACTTGCAACACAAGATCTGAATCCAAGTAAAGTTCTTTAGATAATTCTTTAACATGGCATTTTTATTGTAGTCATGAATACAATCATGTTCTATTTCCACACCTCCTTCACTTCCTAGACCAAAATTCCATGAAACTCTATGATCACGAATTCTATTAAGTAAAGCCCAAGCTTTAGGTATAGGAAGATTCATAAAGGCTCCTTTCGCGAAAGAGTCTAGTTCAATTTTATTAGATTCAATTAAACCGCCATAAAAATATGCAATAAATACTATTCAGGTAAATCATGATGCGGACATAGACATAGTAAATCTTTAAATCTGATATAAGCTCTTACTGGTCCTTCTTTAAAATGGGTTTTCCAAGTCATTATAAGATGCCTGATTCCAAAAGATTTAGACAATGGATAATATTTTGCTAGAAATTTACAGGCTAGATTATCCCAAGTAGTAGTGGCTTTAGGTGGTAGAGATCTATACCATGAGAGAGATGTACTAGTCAAAGTCTGACTAAAACGTTTAACCCTTACCTCATCGGCGGTATATACCGTTAATAGAAAAGTGCCACATATATCTTTGAAACATGCAATATGCTCATATGGATCAGGATCTTCTTCATCTCTAGTAAATTGCTTCTTATGTAGAATACTAAGTAGTAGAGGATTTATTTCAAACCCCCTTGTCTTCTCATTGGAGTTGTCTCTTTTATAAATATCATAGGGCTTCCCAAAGTAGTTGAGTGGGTTAGCACTAGTCATATGCTCAAACTCCATCATGTTGGTGGGAACCTGTAACTCAAAACAAAATTTAGCAAGGCAAAAATAAATAAGAAAAAACTAAAGGACCTCCAATGCTTAGCTCCCCGGCAACGGCGCCATAAAATAGCTTGATGACTGCAAGTGCATAGATCGTTTGTAGCTAGTTTCGAAACAAAGATATCGATCCCACATGGAGCAGGAGTCTGAAGTCTAATAACTCTTGAAATAAATATTACGATAGAAATGCTAGATTAAGTTCTAAGTAGCAAGATAAAATGCAAGTATTTTGTAAAAATGTGTTTTTGGGTTTTAGGTATAGGAGCAATAGTAAAGTAAAACAAAATAACTTAATACAAAAAGTAAGTATCACGTAAGTAAGAGAGATTGGAACTGCAATAGGAAAAAGGCGTTCTCAGGGAGTAGCGGATACACCACTAGCATTATAAGGATCTAAGATAAAGATTATCATCATGAACATTCTCAACTATGTATGTGAGGGAGGAACTCCATATTTGGACAATTAGGCAACAACCGTTGCTCTCATCATCCTCGTAACCACAGCAATTAACATCGATCGAGTTACTGCACTATTAAGGGACGTAATCCCACAGGATGTATCCCATGGCATGGATAGTGTTCCGTGAGTTTCCTCGGTTTCCCAAGTTGATACATAAGGGGTGCCAACAACTTTGTAGTCATTGTAAGTGCTAGCACGCCTCCGTCTACCAACTAGTAGTTCCCTCCATGAAGACCCCACGAGAGGCAAATATTGAGAGGTCGACTTCTCTCAACATCAGGATGTAGAAAATCTAACACATGGTCACAGTGATGAATATCATAATAGACTTTACCTTATTTCAATCTCATACTGGGGTTTCTCCATCTCCCCAAGAACTAATGATCTACTCACACATGGAGGCAAGCAACATCATGGTAATGGTAATGTAAACAATCATAGATGAATAGTACTTGTATAAATCCACAACGAGTACGGGAATTACAACAAGATCTAGAAAAGATGTATATGGGATGGATGGAGATGGTGGTGATGTAGAGGTGGTTGATGAAGATTGCCTCCCGGATCTGCGCAGGGCAAAGATGGATCCTTGTGGATGAGTTCCCCTCCAGATGCCTTCCGGAGGTGAGGTTTCTGCGACTTCTGGGTGTTTGTCGTCTCCCCGAACCAATTGCACGGGGTGAAACTATTTTACGAGCCGGAGGCGGTGCCAACTATACGGCCGGAGCTATACGGCCGGAAAATGTGCTCCGGTCATATAGTTGGCCGTTGGACCTTCTGCCTCCCTTGTTCGCTTCTGGTTTTCTTCTGGTATTATTAATATTTCCCAAATAAGCGACTTACGTTGTTTTTGACTCCTTTTCTCCACAGTACAATTGCTCCAAGAATTGTATCCATTGGATCCATCATCTGTTCTGATCCTGGTGAAAACAGACATAAAATGTGCGCACGAGTGCCGTAAAATACCAAGATCCTACATCTATAATGCAAAATAATAATGTAAAACATGATGCAAATATGCACTCATCAGTGGCCCGATCTTCACAGCAAGCACTTGTCGATGATGATAATGGTAGATAGATAAGTAGCATATAGCTATGAACTCTCCCGCTCGAGCCCTGATGCCAATGCAACAGCTCTCGAACCCTGTGGGATATTCACAACACCACGCTCTTGCGCACGTAGCCATCGACCACGAATGGTAGTTTGCAATCTACTGATTCCCAGTGGAACAACAGATCACACTCAATTGTAGCAAGTATTTTGATCACAAGTAATTCCAGAGGTTCTAATAAGAATCAACTCTAAAATATTTTAACGTGGTCTAAACCGTAAGGGAGGTGGCGCCCCATCTCTTTTAGGGGTAGGGGCAGCGGCCAATGCTAGGAAACGGGTTTGGTTCAACATAAACTACGATACAAACCGAACCAAGGTGGGTTCGGCCTAAGGCACATAGGCCTACTCTGCCGTGGCAGAGATTGGGCCAGCTTATGTGGGTAGCCTACCGTGGTAGAGAAGGAGTCTGTTTTTGTGTCGTGGCAGAAAACATCGTTGTTTCTCTACCGCGACAAGGATCCTTCTGCCGTGTGTTGATCTCCTCCTTTGCAGCTCCTTGCGCTTCCTCCCTTTCCTCCCTCGTGCATTGTTCAGTGATCAACATGCCATGCTCCATATGCTTCAGCTCCTCGCTCCGTGCTACGCCTTCTTCTCCCATGTACCTGATCATACAATAGTACAAAGAATTAGGTAGTATAAAATTCTCATTAACTAAAACATCAGGTTCATTAAGAAACAAGTTCACATGTTGTTCTAATAGCTTAGCATGAGCTCTTGTAATGTGTACAATTCTAATCTCATTGGATTGATCCTTGTTTGCAGCAGCTGGAACATCTTCAGTAGTAATTGGGGTAGGTGTAATTGTAGGGATGTCCTCATCACTCTGCGGCTAGTTGTTGAGACTGTCGCGCTGGTTTCTCCTCTGAATCCGGATGTTGGGGCGACTTTGACTCCACCCGAGTCGGCAGATCCCACTAGGTGACCCAACGGTTCTGACATTGCTCCTACAGAGGAGTCGACTCGCCCTCCGACTATGCCTCTGGTTGAGTCACTAACTCTGTGACTGGTCGAGACTAGGGCGTCGCCTCCAACGTGTCCGACTCTGCGCCATGGCAAGTCAACACTTGGAGATGTAGGATAGAGGCCACGTTGTATACCTGCATCATGAGCATTGTGTCATCGTTATTGTCTCCGCCTTCCACGAGGTGAGCTTATTCGTGCTTCTTCTTGCGACAATCCTGTGCCCAATGGTCGGTGACTCCATAGCGACATGTGTCACGGCCATCGGTGCATTACGCCCTAGATTTTCCATTGCTGCATTTGTGGCCATGCGACTTGTTGTGTACACGTTCGTCTTGGCATGCACCTCCATCTCATAGCTTCATCCACGCATCTCACTCGTCTTCACAGAGGAGAAGCTTGTAAGCTTTCTTCACCTCCAGTTTCTCTGACTCATAGAACTCCTCGGCGACCTTGAGCCAGCTGATAAGATACCCTACCAAGAGGTTATAGAGGTCGAGCTAGGTCTCAATGGAACATGCCATCTGCTAGAACTTGGGAGGGGCGATGGACAGAAACTTACGAATGATGTTCATCTCACTGATCTGCATGTCGAGCACACGATATGTGACACAAGCGACAACAGGTGTATTGGAAGTTGTTGATGTCCACACCGTCATTGAACTTGATGGCCTCCAGCTACTTCTTCAGTGTCGACGCCTTTGTTTCGTGCACGCAGGTCACCCCAAGTCATATCATCTTCACTGTATCCCACACCTCCTTCGCATTCTTATTGACGGCGAGGATGCAGAGCATCTCCAGCAGAGCAGACAGCAACATGCACTCCATAGTCTTTTCGTATGTCTCGTGCTCCAACGTTTCGTCGTTGATGGTGACCCAAAGATTGAGCACCTCCAGGATGACCTGCATCAGGATGGCCTAGTTTGCGTAGTTCGTGCAATTCAATATTGGCCACAGACCACTGGTTTCGCGGACTACCCACTAGACCACCAGCAAGATCACACTATCCTTCTCCGCTGTTAGCTTTGTTACAGTTCCCATAGTTAATATCCCTAACTCGTAACTCAAGAAGTGTCTAAAAGTAAAAAAATAAGGGGAAGGCATTAGGAGTCCCTCGATCAGCGAAGAGGCACACACTTTTATCAGAGCCGTAACACGAGCCCTTTCGTTGCACTTCTTTTTCCCTGCCTCCCTTGAGAGTCCACCAAGAGCCTCGTCGCCCGGCTCCTCTTGCCCCCTCCTCCGGTGGCGCTGCTGTCACGAGTGAGTCTAGCAGCGGCAGCCAGGTTCCCCTCCTATACAGTACATCTAGGTCTAGGACTAAGTTTTCCCCATGTGGAGTCTGGCGTCTGGCGTGATGTTGTGCAGGTGCGACGTGGTGGTGCTCTCGAGTGGCGCCATCGGCCACCCACCTAAGTGGTCCGGTAGAGCTCCATGGTGGAGTTGCCTCGCTGACCGCGGATTTGTGGCCCACGTTAATAAGCTCGTCGGAGCTCCAGTTCATTTATTTTTGGCTAGACCTGGTCGCTATGAAGGCGGGTGGAGTACTGAGACGACAGTTTCTGGAGATCCCTGGGACGATTTCTAAGCTCTCTTTGCGGAGTTCTTTAACGACGACGATCTGGCGCCGCTGTTACTTGGCCGAAGTGGTCACTCCGTGCCTCTGAGCTCAGTACTCTGGGGGCGTTTCTTCCTCCAGGCCGGCGTGCCATCTTAGAGGATCTTTTGCTTCAGCACGACACTTCACGTCAACCTCTCCCTAAGTGGTTTCATCCCCGGCGGCGAGGTCGACGGTCATAGCTTTGAGGCGCAGTTGTGTCATGACCACGTCACCAGACATGACCCAAGATGGGCCCAAGACACTAGTAGAGAAAAGCTTATAACAACACTCCTTACCGCCGGCGAAGTGAGCACGGGCTCGTCGGCGGTAAGGGCTTCCAGACCTGCGTACAGTTACCACCGGCGACACACACTGTTCACGCCGGGGATACCATAAGTACCGCCGATGAACAGGTCTAGTGCACGCCAGGGATAGAGTGGGCCGCGTGCCCCCCGGCTGGGCCGCCACGTACCACCGGCGAATCCGACAACGCACGCCGAGGGTATCAGATGGAGCGCCGGTGGAGAAGGCCCATGCTCGCCAAGGATAGAGTGGGCCGCGTCCCCCCCCCCCCCCGATGGGCCGCCACGTACCGCTGGCGAAACGGCCCACAAGCGCTAGGGGTAAGTGGGCCACGAGACCATCAGTAACAGCATCTCTCAACAAACCCCCGGCCCCAACGAAAATCCGATCACCAATTAATCTCGCAATCCCTAGCCGCGGCCCTCGCTCCGCCATCGTCGTCCTGCATCCGATCCCCCTCATCGTCACCGTCCAGCGTCCGCCGAAGGAAGGAGGAGGAGGCCAGTCCCGGGCTCGTCCCGCAGCAGGAGCACCGTGCCGCCACCTCGTCGACGACCACCTCCCCGTCCGCGCCGCCACCTCGTCGACAACCACCTCCCCCATCCGCGATGCCACCTCGTTGACGACCACCTCCCCCATCCGCAGGTACACGTCACCGAATTCCCTATGCTTTCGCCGATTTAGCCGATTCAGCCGAGAGTAGTTCGTTTTTTGCCGATTCAGCCGCCGCTTCCTTGTTCCTTCTAGGGCAGCTGTCGTGAGCTGACTGAGAGGGTAGGTAGAAGCCGGCGTAGAGACTCGATCCGGCGAGCGGCGACATCCAGCAGCGAGTAGAGCCGACGAGGGCGCTCTCTGCCCAGACCCCAGCCCCAAATCCCAAGCATCGGGCAGGGATGCGGTGACCTCTTTTTGCTTGAGCTTCATCGCCCACATAGGCATCCTTTTGGCCCATACCAACCATGACACTAGTATGGCGTGGTCTTCCCACAATGCTAGGAAAGACAGCCCTGGGTGCATCATCACCGGCAAACCCTGCCTGCCAAACATTATGAACATGATCAATTAGTTTGAAAGCACATGCCTTTTTGTTTTCTTTACAGGATTTTGTGCAGGATAACAACCTTGACCATTCCAGTGCCATTGTCACACACGATAGGTTGAACATCCTCATCAGCCATCTCTCAAGTGTTCTGTAACAGAAATGTGTGATGGTTTAACATTAGTAACTAGATAGGCCTAGGCTAAACTCTCAGGGATGTTTCTATACAAAAACAAGTAAACCAATAATACACGCGGTTCAGAGTTCTTTTTTTTAAAGGAAAGCGGTTCAGAGTTCTTGAAAGTGAACATGGTACAGATAATTTTCATCGGGTGGAATTGAGTAATTTAGGAACACCATCATATTAGATCAATAAAGCTAAAATAATCCAATCATCAAATTAGAAGTACCCCACTAAATTTTCAAGCAGAACATCATGTTAAAGTACACGCCATATTTTAATAAAATAAAGAGTTTCGCTCTGAGACAGTCTTTTTTCTATGGTTTTATTAGTACCAGCTATCCAATTCCTAAGGATGTTTTCCTTGGAACCCACGATCACTCTAAACAAAGTTCTACTAGCAAGCTCCAAAGTTGACGTGACGTGGCTAAATTATCAATCTACTAATGCAGAGTAAGACAGATTTGGGCTCTTGAATATTGCCCGGATCCAATTCTTAAAATGAAGCGCATGTATCATCACAGGTTACGGATCACACACATAGTTTAAGCATGGAAGACTTAAGCAACAGTATAGTGTATACACATTTTTGGCTTTCTGTTGCCGGCTTGCTAACTGAAGCAATTGTCCCTGCACAACACTATAATCCACATAGTGTGTTCGGTTGGGCAAGGCGAGCTGTCATCGTTGTTGTTATAGGAGTGTGTTGTAAGCCGAAAGGCGGGTGTGGTGTTGTAGCCATTCTATGACATTTCTTGTCAACTTAATACAAAGACGCGCACACCATTGTGGGTTCTCGAAATACAAGGAGGACAGCCTCAAAAGCAAAACTTACATGATATAGGGCACGTTTGTTTAGTGTGATCTTTTCCATAACTTCCATGTACAAGAGCACATTGATTAAGTATACTGAGTAGGAATGTTCTAGTATTGCAAAATTGTGGCATACTCGTTTCAAAAGAAAAATAACAGTGTTTCTTGTGTGGTGAGAGCATTACTAGAATTTCAAACTTATGTTGTCCATTCTGAAGGTGCGAGTATGTTACTCTACTATTACTACATCATATTGCTAGAATCACGAATAGAGTAGCATGTAAACTGTTTTTGCTAATATGTTTGCTTGTCTCTATTTAATTAGTATGTCGTAGGGGGAGCCGAAGTACCGTGGTGTGTATATGAAGCCGATGAGGATCCCCACTTGGGAGGCTTAGATCATCATCGATGGGATTAGGCGCCACCTTGGGACATGGCAGTCCCTTGAGGAGGCGGCACGTGCCTATGACTGCATGGCAGTCCAGCACAGAGGGGCTAGGGCGACCCTCAACTTCCCCGAGGATCGAGCTAGGGCCATTCAAAATAGGCCCGTGGGTATGAGAGTCACCACGAGGATGGAGGAGCAGGAGCACCGACTGGTCGAGAGACAGCTTGTTGACCCCTTGGTCTAGACACTCCGCGCGGATCCTACGGTGATGGCGGAACAGTATGAGGTCTTGGCGACTATTACGCGCCAGCAGCCTATCTAGGAGGCGGGTCCCTCTACGTCCGATGGCATGGGTTCCTCCACCGCATGCCCTCAGGGCCCGTACTATGGGTTCAGCCCCGGTGACTTCACCGTCACACCCACGTCGTCTGTTGACCTAGGTTCCTTAGGTTTGTCGTCCGACGACGACGACGATGCCTGATCTAGCTATACTCTGTCATATATTACTTTAAGACTTATCCTGCTGGACTTTGTCATATATATATTACTTATCCTGCTAGACTTTGTCATATATATTACTTATCCTGCTAGACGTTGACCAGCTACTTGTCATATCTATTACTTATCCTGCTAGACTTTGTCATATATATTACTTATCCTGCTACTTAATTACTTTATAACTATGTTTACTATGCGTCTTCTTTCTAGATAAATATATAGAATGGATCAAGTGTGCAACTGTGCACAACCATGGGGCAAGTGCCTGGATAAGAAGTTCCCCATAGTTCTCCCTGTCGGGTTTGAGGCTAGGACGGTATGTGCTCTATGAGATACACAGTATCATGGATGTATATATATAGAATTGAAAATAAACCATGGACTTTGTTGTATTGTTATTGTTTTACTCAGTCAACCCCTTGCGCTTGGCGACGGGACTTCATGTACCATTTCCATAGAAACACGATGGACGATGTCGTGTTTAGGGTCACTTTGACGTCAGATGCTGATCTCGACAGGAGTTATGTGATTACAGTGACCAACATAGTGATCAGGACATCTTTCAGTGGACCTGGTTGGATAAACTTCTTGAATGATCATGACATGAAATACAGAGACAAGATAAAGATCTTTCTCATGCATCAAGCAGCCGTAATCTACTACATGTACACGCCCTCTGACGATGATATCCAACAGTAAGCTAGCTATGTAGTTGAGACCATCCTTATATGTCGTTTACTCTATACATGCATTCTTTTTTCGACTTCTTCTTAATATATGTAGATTGGAATATAGCGAAGAAGCGTGCGGCAATTGTGGTCAACATAGTTGGCATTACATGGACAGGAAGATCACCATACTGCTCCCTACAAACTTTGGTGTAAGGACGGTATGTTCTCTAAAATTCATGTGAAGAATGTAAATATATATATATGTTCAATGAAAATCACGACTAATTGTTTTGTTCTGTGTGTTTCTGTAATATTTTCTAGTTGGAGTCCAAGTTTGAACCATATGGTCACTTTCTACACTTGTGTGAACTGTTTGAATGTTATTGATGCATGGTTTGAACATTTGTGTATTCCATGTATCTGTTGTGTGTATTCTGTCATTATCATGTGTATTCTGTCAATATTACAGTGTATTCTGTGTAATTTTGATCTGTTTTTTTACTCCTGGTAATATTACCCCTGGTGAAATCATGGTGCTATCCCTAGCGGATTAGTATTCGCCTGTGCTACGTTGTACTACCACCGGCGAAAGAGCGGTAACGCTAGTGGTACTACACTACCCCCGGCGTATTCCTATGGCGCCGGCGATGAGGACTTACCCCCGGTGTATATAGCTACTCGCTGGCGGTAGAGGCATATTACCACCGGCGAATTACGAAGGCGCCAGCGATGAGGACTTATCGCCGGCGAGGTGGTCGCCGGAGAGCACCAATGCGCCGTCGATGACGCTTTTGTGTTCGCCGGCGGTAGGGTTTGCTCTACTAGTGAGAATACCAAGGCCTAGGAGGAGGACTATCAGGCCACATCGGTGGAGAGGTATGTCATCCATGTAACATGGGAGTGAGGGGGAATCATGTATCGATGATCATTATTGTAACAGCACATTAGCTGCTCCTTCTCTCTCTGAACTCTTTCCCCTTGTCTCTCTTCTCTGAATCTAGACCGGATCTCTAAATCCGTGCATGTATCGATGATTCAAAACTATTTGGTGTGTTTACATTAGCGAGGATCATCACATTTGGTATCAGGAGCCTTTTGATTTAGGGGACAATCCACAGAAAACTCAGCAAAAAATTCTGATTGAGTGCATATGAGCGCTGGTGGAAGATTGAGTACGATTAGTTTGGGTTGGGATCTCTCATAAAATCCCCAAATCTAGTCGGTACTCGTGGCTACCGTGTGCGGTGGCCACATCAAAGGGCTGCGATGGTGGTGGTTTGAATTGGCGGCAGTGTTCATTTGACAACGGATCTGATTGCGGGAGTAGGTTCCTAGCGCAACCCTCGCGCTATGGGTAAAATTCCTGACATCTCGGTTGGATTGGTGTGGTTCAGGAGGCGTTTACGGCCAATTGTTGAGGAACGGCTTGCCTCGTACTCGTTGGTCCGGAGGCAGTAGCAATGGTGTTGAGAGGAGTTCATCACGGAGAGACCACCGACATTGACTATAAGGGTCACGAGTGTGGAGCAACAGCTCGCACCCATGACTCTATCGGTCGAGGATTTATCAACTCAGTTGTCTACTGTGTTGGCAGGGTTGGCGACGGTGGTAGAGACAGCAAGTCATAATGCTGCAAGTTGTCTGGAGCTGCGGGTGACGGTAGAGCGTTTGTTGAAATCATAGGACAATGTCAGGACCAAAATGGATGCCATGGAGAACTAGACGATGAGGCTGGGGACGAGAATTACATCGTTGGAAGGTACTATTACTTCTGTGTTGGGTGCTGCATCAAAACCAGAGGTTAATCATGAGGATATGGAACAATAGGCTGATACAGTTGATCATGCCATATTAGCTGGTGCGTTTACATCCTCTCGTGTTTCCTTTGATCCTGGTACTTCAGTCCATGTGCCGTTTCACCAACATGGAGGGGGCGAGAGAGCCAAGGGGTGATTTTAGAATGCCTAAAACTAGTTTCCCCAAATTTGATGGCAATCTTCCTAAAATGTGGAAGGAGAAAGCTGAAAAGTATTTTCACATGTTTCATGTTCCAGAGGACTACAAAGTAGATTATGCCACTCTTCACTTTCAGGGCTCCGCTGCTTTGTGGTTATAGACATATGATTCACAACATGACATCAATAGTTGGGCTCATTTGTGTGTTGTGGTCTGTCAAAAGTTTGCCAAGGATTTGTACTATACTGATATGAATAGAAAACTGAGCATTCGACAGCAACATGATGTGGAAAGTTACTCTAGAGAGTTTGAACAGTTAAAGCTTCAGTTGTTGGCACACAATCCAGGATTGGATGATACATTTTTTGTATCCAAATATATAAAGGGGTTGAGGAAGGATATGAGAACACCTATTATTTTGCACAAACCTCGCACAGTGGATGTTGCTATTTCGTTGGCCTTCTTCAGGAAGCTCAAACTCTGGAGTACAGAAAGAAGAATCATGAGCATAAACAATGGCATAATAGAGAAGGTCCTGGAAAGTTAGGTCCTGTCGCCACAGATCATGTTCTAGTATAGTCAAATCCTCAGGCAGTACAAGTTAAGTTGGATACATTGAAGGCTCAAAGAAGAGCTCGAGGATAGTGCTTCAAATGTGGGGGGAAATATGGACCAACTCATAAATAAACAAGTGGAACTAGCTGTTCTAAATGAGATTTTGGCAGCTCTAGAGATTCATAGTGATGGTTCCAGCAGTGATTCTAAAGGAGAGCAGTCAGCAAGTAGTGACTCTAGAACAGAGCAAGCCATGAGTTTCTCTATAGCAGTTGTGCAGGGGACAGTGAGTAAGAAGACCATGAGGCTACTGGGCTATATTGGCAGGAACCAGATTCTTATACTCATAGATTCTGGAAGTTCTGGTAATTTTATCAACAAAGAATTGGTCGCCAAACTCAACTTACTTGTGCAAAGTTGAATCCAGTATATGTGACTATTGCCAATGGTGAGAAAATGAAAAGTGATACATGTGTTTCAGAGTTAACATGGGGAGTTCAGGATAACAAATTTGGGACACCTATGAGGGTATTACCTGTTAAGTGTTATGATCTGATTCTTGGTATGGATTGGTTAGAAACATGTAATGGTGGGAAAATGTATGTGGATTGGACCAGAAAGAAAATGAGGTTTTGGCATGATGGACAGAGGATAAATCTCAGAGGCATTAATGGAAATAACTCTTACTGTCCACAAATTTCCATGGGGGAAGTAAATCAATTGATTGAACAAGGAGGAGTGGCTCAGTTAATTACTTTGTCAACAGGTGAATATTCAGCACCATTTGTGTCTATTCCTGTGGAAATCCAAAATATTATCCAGGATCATGCTACAATCTTCCAAGAAATAGGAACCTTGCCACTAGTTTGAGAGTTTGATCATCAGATTCCTTTGGTTCTAGGTGTTGTACCAGTCCAGAAACGTCCATACGGTTATGCACCAACATAGAAGGATGAACTAGAAACCCAAACTGCTGCTATGTTAAAAAAAGGAGTGATTTAGCACAGTGCAAGTCCTTATGCATCCCCAGTAATTTTGGTCAAAAAAAAGATGGCAATTGGCGCATGTGTATGGATTATCGTTATTTGAATGCCTTGACAGTGAAAAACAAATATCCATTACCAGTTATTGACGAGTTGTTGGATGAATTGGCTGGTTCACAGTTTTTCACTAAGTTGGATCTTCGCAGTGGGTACCATAAGATAAGATTGGCGAAAGGAGAGGAGTATAAAATCAAAACACACCATGGCCATTGGGAGTTCAAAGTAATGTTGTTTGGTCTTACTAATGCTCCAGCTACGTTTCAGGCAGCCATGAATGTTGTTTTTGCTCCATTATTGCACAGAGGTGTTCTCATATTCATGGATGACATTCTCTTATACATAGCCACTATGGAACAACACATTGTTTTGTTGCTACAAGTGTTCAAAATTTTAGCAGATAACAAATTCTTTGTTAAACTGTCCCAATGCACCTTTGCCCAGAGTCAATTCGAGTATTTGGGACATATTGTGAGTCACAAAGTTGTAGCAACGGATCCTGCTAAAATAGCAGCAATCAAGCAATGGCCTACACCAACTTCAGTAAAAAGCAAGTCAGAGCCTTCTTGAGATTAGCTGGCTATTATAGGAAGTTCATTGCTCAATATGGTACAATTAGTTGGACATTAACAGAGTTTCCCAAGAAAATAATGAGTTTGTGTGGTCCTCCATTACTAAGCAAGCATTTCAAGCATTGAAGTTGACACTGACTGAAGCTCCTGTGTTCTCCTTGCCTGATTTCAAGTTACCATTTGAGATTCATACTGATGAATCTGGAGTAGGGATTGGAGTTGTGCTGTCTCAGAAAGGGCATCCAGTAGCCTTCCTCGGTAAGGGTCTTTGTCCAAGATCACATGCTTTATCAACTTATGAAAAAGAGAGCTTAGCTCTCATTATGGCTGTGGAGAAGTGGAAGCAATACTTGCAACATCGGCAATTTACTATTTACACTAATCATAAAAGTTTGATTCACTTGCAAGCACAACATCTCACTAATTCCATCCAGCATAAAGCTTTTTGTAAGTTGTTGGGATTGCAGTATCAAGTGAAATATAAACAAGGCACATCAAATGGTGCAACAGATCCTCTATCTTGATGTCAGTATGCATCTAAGGTGCAAGACATTTCCATGTGCAAACCAAAGTGGTTGGAAATTGTCATAGAGAGCTATCTTACAGATCCACATGCCAAAGAATTACTTTCTCAATTGAATATCTCCAGTCCAGATAGTCAAGGGTATTCTTTGCATGAAGGTGTAATTAAATACAAGGACAAGATCTAGTTAGGTGCTCATGCTGAAGCTAAACAAGCAATGTTGCTGGCATTGCATGATAGTGGAATAGGAGGTCACAGTGGTTTCACTGCAACTTATAACAAAATTAGAGCTCCCTTTTGCTAGCCTAATCTCAAGCAGGATGTGAAGCAGTATGTGGCTCATTGTGTGGTATGTCACCAAGCAAAACTAGAGCATGTGGGAAAACCAGGTTTGCCGCAACCCTTACCCATTCCAACTAGGGCTTGGGAAATATTCAGTTTAGATTTTGTGTAGGGTTTACCTAAGTATAGAAAGTATGACACAACTTTGGTTATCATTGAAAAATTCACAAAATATGGGCATTTCATTTCCCTGGTGCACCCATATACAGCTTTGACAGTGGCTCAATTGTATGTTGATCATGTCTACAAGTTGCATGGTCTACCAGCAGTTCTCATTTCTGATAGACAAAGTTTTTACAAGTAATTTGTGGCAACAACTGTTTACTTTGACTGATACCACTCTCAATATGGGTTCAAGCTATCACCCTAAGGCGGATGGTCAAACAGAAAGGCTTAATCAGTGTATGGAGACATATCTCAGATGTATGATGCAAGCTTGTCCCTCCCAGTGGTCCAAATGGATATCCTTGGCAGAGTTCTGGTATAATGATGGCTTTGAGTATGGCGCCCAGAAAAATGCTGGAGCGTGGTTGATGTAGAGCTCGTTGGGAACCCCAAGAGGAAGGTATGATGAGCACAGCAGCAAGTTTCCCTCAGTTATGAAACCAAGGTTTAATCGAACCAGTAGGAACAAGGAAACACCCTAAAGGTGTTACTAGCTGAGCTTTGGCAGGGCGCACTACCGGTGCTAGTAGAAACGTGGAGACATGCACAACACAACCACAGAACTTTGTCCCCAACTTGCGATGAGGTTGTCAAGGAACCGTGTTTTGCGGAAAACAAAGGATTAAACGTATCGAATGGAAAGAAGTAAAAGTTTGCAGAAAGTAAACACAAAGAAGTAAACAGTTTATAGATTGTATGTAAAGAAAAGGACCGGGATCCATAGTTCACTAGAGGTGGCTCTCCTTGATAGATAACACGCTGGGTGAACAAATTACAGCGGAGCAATTGACAAACATCGAGAAAGCAATACATGCATATACTAATCATCTTGACTGCTTTGACACTTGATTGGGCATTACAACATAATACATAGACCGCCATCCAACTGCATCTATGACTAATAATCCACCTTCAGGTTATCATCCGAACCCCCTCCAGTATTAAGTTGCAAGCAACAGATTATTGCTTTATGAATTTCATGTAAAGTAAACAATACGATTGTTCTATGAACAAAGGATTGTTGTTTTGTCCCTAGTAGCAACATCACATCTCGTACCTTAGAGATTTCTGTCACTTCCCCAGATTACCAGAGGCATGAACCCACTATCGAGCATAAATACTAACTCTTGGAGTTGCTAGCATCTACTTGGCCAAGATAGCTACTAACAATGAAAAGCATGCAAGATCACAAATAACAAAGACATGATAGAATAAATAATCAATCTGAAATAGCATCTCAATATCCATCAGATCCCCGCAAACACAACATGTAGAATTACAAATAGATGATCTTGATCATGAACGGAGCTCACAAGATCTAGACATGAAAGCACAAAGGAGGAGAACCAGCCATCTAGCTACTACATGGATCCGTAGTCCAAGGATGAACTACTCACGCATCACACCGGAGGCTTGGATGGTGATGAAGAGGGCCTCCAGGGTGAATTCCCCTCTCCGGCAGGGTGCCGGGAAGAGCTTCAGATCCATCCCGATCTAGGGTTGGAGATGACGGTGGCTACAAACTCTTTCGTGGATTTTTGATCAGGCACTTAGGGTTTTTGTCCCGAGGGCATCTTATAGGCGGAAGGGGAGGCCGAGGGGGTGCCTGGGCTGGCCAGACCACCCCCTGGCGTGGGCCAAGCCTGGCCACGCGGCCAGGTGGTGTGGCCGGCCTCTGGCCCTTCTCCGTCTTGTATTCTGGCACTTGATGACTTCCGGAAAATTAGGCACTTTGGCTTTTGTCCCGTCCAATTCCGAGAATATTCATTTTCTGACTTTCCTGGAACCAAAAACAGCAGAGAACAGGCAGCTGGCCCTTTGGCTCTTGTTAATAGGTTAGTCCAAGAAATCATATGAAAAGTACTCCAAAGTTGGAACAAAACACAAGAAAGTGGATAAAACTAAGCATGGAACATCAAAAATTATAGATACATTTGCAATGTATCATATAACACTACATATCATTATGCATTGGGCAAATCTCCCTTTGAGGTGTTGTATGGTCACAAGCCGAAGAATTTTGGCATTCAGAATGTGACCTTTGAGATTGTCCTAGATTTGGCAACACGGCTTAAAGAAAGGGAGGATATGTAGTTGTCGATTCAGCAAAACCTGTTAAGAGCTCAGCAGCGGATGAAACATCAAGCTGACAAGAAAAGAGTGGAGAGGCAGTTCACTGTGGGAGAGCAAGTTTATCTGAAGTTACAATCTTATGTTCAAACATCGGTGGCTTTTCATACCAACCAGAAGTTAAGCTACAAATTCTTTGGCCCTTACAAAATCATTTAGAAAGTGGGTGTGGTTGCATACAAACTCGAGTTGCCAGCGGGTAGCCACATCCATCCGGTGGTGCATGTATCCTTACTGAAAAAAGCTCTGCCAGCGAATAATATTCCCCAACCTGATTTGCCTTCTCAGTGCACATTTCTGGAGGGTGACACACAACCCCTACAAGTATTGGACACTAAAGTTGTTGCTACTGGTAGAAATACAGTAACATTGGTACATGTACGATGGATAGGTCTGCCTAATTCTTGGACAACATGGGAGAACAAGAATCATTTGTTGCAGGAGTTCCCTGATGCACCTGCTTGGGGTCAAGAAGTAACTCAAGTGGAGGAGAATGTCGCGACCACGTCACCAGACGCGACCTAAGATGGGCCGAGGAAGACCAAGGCCTAGGAGGAGGACTCTTCGGCCACATTGGTGGAGAGGTATGTCGTCCATGTAACACTGGAGTGAGGGGGAATCTTGTATCGATGATCATTATTGTAACAACACATTAGTTGCTCCTTCTCTCTCTAAACTCTTTCCCCTTGTCTCTTTTCTCTGAATCCAGACCGAATATCTAAATCCGTGCATGTATCGATGATTCCAAACTATTTGGTGTGTTTGCATTAGCGAGGATCGTCACAAGTTGTAGTCGCGGTGGATAAGTACAAGATGGATTTCCTGTTTTAATTTTGGGGTCTTTTCTGCAAGTGTGAGAACCATGATGTAATTGTTGTAGTGTATGAGGTTCTCTTTGTAATGTTTGTACTCACCGCTATTCAATCGAAGCTTTTGTGTCCTTTTGGACCCGGTCCCTGTTCAAAAAAAACTTTCAGAGCCAAGATCCCGAGGAAGAGACATCTACTTCTAACGGAGCCATGACTACCGCCCTACCCCAGATCATTGGTCTGACAGCCCCATTTAACCTTTCACCGCTGAAATTTTTTATCACCACCTGGCTCAGGTTGAGTCGATACTTTTGCATAATGCTTCTTGGATGGAAGCACCGTCATGTTTCCTAAGGCGAGCGTAATCGGCCATACCCTGCCTAACCGTCTAGTGGTGACAAGGAAAAATAGTGGTTAGTGCACTTTCGTCATTCATGGCCAAGGAGATGCAAAACCAAGTTAGATTACATACGTGCACCTCCGCCCAAGTGTGTAATGCACTATCAGGAATGTTCTCGACAAAGAATCAGACAGGGAGGATGCAGGCTTGTCTCTAGGTCCCGATTCCCTAGGCTGAAGAGGAGTACTTTAACCATATTAATACTCAGTTTTTTGCGGCTTCTTCGAAAACCTATCCTATCCCAACTTTCTAGGGAATCCATTCAAAAACATTACGAGGTTTGTGAAATGTTAAGAATAAACTAATTTAGAAGCATCATAAAATTTTGGAACCGGATTTCCCAGAAACCTGGGGATAGGGCAACTTCTCAGAGAAGCTGCCAAAAGAACTGGGCCTAAAAATCTTGAGAACATGAGGGCAGCCACGGGAAAAAACACGGGGATGTTCTCCATCCATTTTTTCGAAATGGAGGTTGAGACCTTCGGCCTCTTCATCCAAAGGATGCAGACAACCTTTTTTATTCAATTATTCACCAAAGCCAAGAGAAATACAGAGATCAACTCGAAGACACCATCCTAGCGACAAATCGATATACCTACAAGACTGGTGAAGGAGGTGACTATGAATTGGGCCATGTGCCCTGGCGTTAAACATACGCGCCACATCAATAAAATTGAAGGCTTTCAACCAGCTTCCCATCGGTGATCTAGCAGAACAATCGGTACATCATACTCTCAGCGTGCACCAATGCACACGCTTTTGAAATCGCCACCGCCCTCATCCGGGAACCCGTCTTCGGGAGGGATCATCATATTGACCTTGTTAGGCCTGCCACCATGACGCTAGATAGCATCACCGCCCTACATGCGTCCAACATTACACATATGCCATCCCATTACACCACGCCGCCAAGACTAACCATCGTTGATGCGGTATATAAACACTGCCCCACGATCAAACCCCTCAAACCAGAAACATGTTCCAAAAACGATGCCCTCGGAAGGGAGAGTGACATTAGAAGTGTCGCCATCGTTCGATCTTGGATACCTAGGTCTAGGGTTTTCGTCAGAACTTCTAGGCAGGAGTGGGAGATTGCAGAACAAAGATTCATCTAAAGATCCATCGTCGCCACCACCGTGATCCAGCCTGCAACATAGCCCAAAAGGGGCCAAGATGCCATGGGGGGAGGGGAGCAGCCTCCACACCATGTCTTCGCTGCTCTGCTCAAGAAGGTCGACCATGAAAGGCTAGCCACCGCCAGTCCGCGAAACCTCCACTCTCCATTTGTGTCGCCCAAGTGTTATCCGCTCCTCCATGCGTAGGGGTACGGTCCTTATGGAGCTCCCCCATATTTATATTACATCTTCGACAGCTGGTCATGGCCACCACCATCAGCGTTGGAAGAGGCAGTGGCTGTTGTGAAAGATCAGGAACGGAAGTTTATGGTTTGGGTGGGAACCTACAGAGTCGCCCCGCACAAGGTGACTCGAAATGGAGGGGTGGGGAGGGGAGGCGAGTTGTGGCGGCGAGAAGACCTGGCTGCAGCGGTGCTAGGAAGGGAGGGATTTGGTCTCTGGTCAGATGTGGACTCTGAATAATGCCTTTTACAAACCCCTATCCATTAATTTCCAAGAAACCTTAATTCAAGTTAATTAGTCACCCCATCGACAAAGTCTTCCTAGTGTCAATGTTGAAGCGAATGGAGACTATTATCATCTTCTTCGTCGGTGATAGTTCTCTTCGGTCAGCGAATACATGTGTTTTCCAATATCCTAGCTCATATGCCATGGGGGAGGCCCTTTCACTCCAGAGTAGTTGTCTCCTGGTGCCCTTACCCAAGGGGTTTTTTCTCTGGCATGGAGGTGCTCATCTGTGTTGTTCTCTCAGTCAGCGGTGGTGCCAGAGTTGGATCCGAATGCTTTTCCTCTTTTACTTATAGGGCCTCGGTGCAAAACATAGAGACTTTATTGTAATTTCTTTATTTATTGTAGCCCTTGTTGTAATTTTTTCTCCACCACTCAATATAAGCTTCTAGCTCCCTCTGGGCCTACCCTTGTTCGAAAAAAACTATCTGGTGGAAAAAAGACTTGAATAATTCATATCCTCTACATATCTAGGATGCACACATCCAACACAAGTCCAAAGTCTCTAAACAAAAATTAAAATAGGCAAATTACATATTATAATGAGAAGTTGCAGAATTGCCTAAGGTGGAGGGCCTATCCAAAGATTATGTTTCCATCCATGACGGGTAAATAAATCTCATGGTGTATCCTCTAGGAGTGTACACACCTCCGTGAATAGATCACGAAAATCCACACAATATAGATAACCTGCAAGAGAGAAAAAATTATCATTAAATACTTTATCATTTCTACATAGGCAAAGCAAACAGACAATGGCAATCACTCCCACCCTAGTAATAATTATGTACTTGTAATCTATACCATGCACTCAATTCCCAAATACAACATAGTGGATACAAGCCTAAAGATACTTGGATGAGTGACCATATAGAACGCGTTAGTTTTCTCCATGCGATGATAAAAACACATTTTGTACTCCCAAGCCAATTCCGCTTAAGAAGATTGTCTTTAGTAAGAATAAACCCCCGATGAAGATACCGATCAAAAAAGTTATTTTAAAATGTATCTTCATATTCCATATTTTCCTATTAGTATCAACTGTAAGTATGGCTAAACTAGTGCGTTGTACATAGAACTAACATAGAATTAGTTATTCTTGTTTAAGTTTGATACATTGCAAATGTATCTGTAATTTTTGATGTTCCATGCTTGGTTTTATCTACTTTCTTGTGTTTTGTTCCAACTTTGGAGTACTTTTCATATGATTTCTTGGACTAACCTATTAACAAGAGCCACAGTGCCAATTGCCTGTTTTCTGCTGTTTTTGGTTCTAGGAAAGTCAGAAAATCAATATTCTCGGAATTGGACGGGACAAAAGCCAAAGTTCCTATTTTACCGGAAGACTCACGGAGCCCGAAGCAGAGACGGAGGAGGGCCAGGGCCTGGCCACACCATATGGTGGCGCGGGCTAGCCCTGGCCGCGCCACCTGGTGGTGCCTGGCACTCCACCGACCTTGCCTCTTCGCCTATAAGAAGCCTCCCGATGCATAAACCCTAGATCATCAAGCCTCCAGCCACGAAAAGTTCCGCAGCGCCGCCGCCACCGAAAAAGATATTCAGGGGACATAAAGTCTCTGTTCCGGCACCCTACCGGGATGGAGAAGTGCCCCCGGAGCCATCTCCATCGATCTCCACCACCATCTTCATCACCATTGCTGATTCCCATGATGAGGAGGGAGTAGTTCTCTCTCGAGGCTAAGGGTTCTACCGTTAGCTATGTGTTCATCTCTCTCTCTATGCATGATCATATTGTGATCATGAGCTTGTAATCTATAGATCTACCTTGCTACTCAAGTGCTTTAATGAATCTCTGATCTCCCCATGTGTGTGAAAGTGACAGCGTGCTCACCATGGTGGCAGTTAGGCTAGAGATTACAAATACTTGTTATGAGTTATATTTGGAGTTGGATGTCTTTATGAAATTGTGGTGTTTGTTGGACTCATCTAGTACTCAAGGTGACAGTGTGGGGTTTTCTAGATGGGAAAAGCTTACTTTGAGGTGTGCTGTTATAGCCCTACCATCGATTAGAGTGTCCAACCGGAGAGTAGTTAAGAGTAGTATTATAAAGAGAGGATATATTTATGAGAGAGTGTTCACTAGTGAAAGTATGATCCCTAGGCCTTGTTTCTAAGCATTGATACACCGTTTGCTATTAGATCTGTTACATGTTTGCTTGCTTCCATCTTTATTTCAGTTTACCTTTAGTCTTTTCCACGCCATCAAGTTATTTTCTAGCACCGTTACCACTTATAATTATCCATACCACTTGTATTTCACTATCTCTTCACCGAACTAGTGCACCTATACACCTGACAAGTGTATTGGGTGTGTTGGGGACACAAGAGACTTCTTGTATCTTGATTGCAGGGTTGCTTAAGAGGGAATACCTTTGACCACTTCCTCCCTGAGTTCGATAAACCTTGGGTGATACACTTAAGGGAAAACTTGCTGCTGTTCTACAAACCACTTCACTTGGAGGCCCAACAACTGTCTACAAGAATAGAAGTGCGTAGACATCAAAGTTCTAGAGAAACTCATCATTCCCAGATGCTAATTGGGCTGATGTCAAGTGGTGAAGCATGGCATTCCAAGAAGAAAGTCTAGGTTCAATTAAATCTCTTCTAAAAGTCACATTCAGAGGTGAAGACTCCATCATTGTGGTGGTTGTATCACCCTTATAATGAACAATATTATACAACACAAGATATTGTTCCTTAAGTGTCAAATTATCAAGTCACTTATCCTCCCAGAACCGTATCTATGATCATCCTTAATTGGAAAATATCCAATGCGGAAGAAATATTTATTCGTCACCATCAGACGAGCCTAGAAATGTGAGTCACCAGGTTTCTAGAATACCTCGGACAAAGCTTTTGAGCCAACGTATTTTCGTTTAAGGAGAGTTTGTCATACCACATCTTCGTTAAGTAACTTGAAGAGTCATTTTCCAACAAGATCCATATTATTAATCTCAAGATCATGAATACTAAGCCTGCCCTGGTCTTTGGGATGGAAAACCACACTCCACTTAGCTAGTCGGTATTTCTTTTTCTCACTATCACCCTGCCAAAAGAATATTGAACGGAAGTAATCCAATTTTTTAAGACTCATTTCAGTAGTTAGAAGAAGGATATCATGTATAGTACCTATTACTCAGTACTAACCAATAGTTTACCTTCCCAACTTCTTAATATTATATGTAATATGTCCTCAACAAGCTTCTATTCAGAATTTGAAGTCTCCGATAATATATTGAGATACCCAAATACCTAATAGAAACTGACCTTAACCATAGCCAAAAAGTTCAGCATACATGCTGGCCTATTCTTGAGCCTCACGAGAAAAAACTCAGTCTTATGAAATTTTATTTTCAAACCCGAAAGTTGCTCAAAAGCTAAAAGAATTAATTTCAATTCTTGCTTTTTTTGATATCATGTTCCATAAACAAAATTGTATCATCGGCATATTGGAAGATAGATAAACCTCCATCGACAAGATGAGTAATTGCACCTTCAATTTGGCCATAAAACTTTGCATGCTCAATCATGATAGCTAACATAGCAGCCACTATATTGAATAGCATGGTGATAATGGGTCGCCCTATCTTAGCCATTTTTTCTACATGTATTTTCCAACATGATCAATGACTTTAATGGCCACACTACCTCTAAACACAAAGCTATGTATTAAAGCACACCACTCTGCACAAAAGCCTTTCATTCTGCGAGTTTGCCGAAGGAAAGACCATTTGACTTTTTCATAAGCTTACTCAAAATCACACTTAACTTTTTCCTTTGTAGTTCATTAACTGTTTCATTAAGGATAACCACTCCATCGAGGATGTTATGACCTTGCATGAAAGAATTTTGAGATGGACGAACCACATGATCAACCACGAAGTTAAGTCAGATTGTTGCAACTTTGGTGAATATTTTAAAGCTAACATTAAGAAGGCATATTGGCATATATTGTTGGGTCCTTTATGCCTCATTAACCTTATATAATAAAATTATCTCACCAAAACTCAAACGAAATAACTATAATTGTCGAGTGCCTAAAAAGTGAACAACTCTAGAAGATCTGGCTTGATGACGTCCCAGAAGTTTTTATAAAACTCTGCTAGGAAACCATCAGGACTAGGGACTTGTTGTGTTCCATTTGGAAAATGACCTTTTCAACTCCTCCTCGGAATAGGGAGTAGTTAAGAGATTGTTTTCCTCATCGAAAACTTAGGGTATATCGGGTTTTTTTACTTATACAAGGTGAAGTTACCTTATTATGGAGCTCCAAACAAACCTTTATAAAATTGGTAATGTACGAGTTTACATTCTCATGTCCCTCAATCGTTCCCTCGTCCAAAATTAGAGAAAAAATTAGTTTTTTCCTATGTCTGCCATTAGCAACAATATGGGAGTTTCTTGTATTTGAATCTCCTTCTAGTATAAATTGTTCTTTGCAACGCTGATACCATTTAAGCTCCTCCTCGCATAGAAGTCTTTCTATCTCTGCATTCGATTGGCTCTTGATCTCAGTTTCATGCACAGTCAGTGGTCAAACTTCTGCTAATGCCTCGAGATCATCAATAACAGATGAAATTTTAAGTTTTTATTTTTTAAGAATACATATTGTATGTCATGCCCATCCACCAAAGTGTTAGCGTGTCGTGCATATTTTATTGTTCCACCTCTGAACTGGGGTACAACTAGCAACAGGTCTTTGCCATACCACTTTGACCATATCATGGAAGCCTTCACGTTGTAGCCATCCAAGTTCAAACTTGAACCGGTGAGCAGAATGGGAGAATGGTATGATAATGCCTTGATACATTATAGGGCACGTACTGAAACTAGGGGAAATTTTTCGTCCCAACCAGAGTCCACCAGTACACGATCCAGTTTTTGTATGTAGATTCTAGAAGATTGTTTTTGATATAGCCCATCCTCCGACACCACACCATCTACTACGCCAAGTCCCCTAAGTGGACCAATGACCCGTTCTCGAGCCAAGCTCCTACATGATAAGGTGAACTCGCTCCTCTCTATGTGTGACTTTGACTCTCCTTTGATTCGTCTGCTACTTCATGCCAATACATTGTGTATCCTCAGCTATGTAGCCCAAGAAGGACAGCTAAGAGACGGAGCCAAGTACACGCAAGAGGGAGCGACAGGTGAAGTTGGCTCCAGCTCTGGCGGACCGGACTCCACCCAAAACCGCCAAGACAAACTAGCGCCAACATTGGTGGACTAGACCCTGTGCTGGAATCATCGGCGCCAGGACCAGTGGAGATCGGCGACCGTGAAATGCCTTACAGTATACATGTTCAGTCCGTACCGACTGAACCGGTGCCCACTGGAACTTTCGGTGCCAACTTCGGCGTCACCGGACTTACCGCCAAAACCTCATGTCTAAGAACAGTTCGAGTTTGATGACCTGGAATATTTCTCTTACCTACCTCTTTCACTCCTAGCACTATAAATAGCCTCTATGGCTCGTCCTTTGACTTTATACTTGATAATAGAACTAGCAGAAAGCCCCCTCTATGGAATCCCTCAAGTTTGGTCGCATGCTCCTTGATAAGGAGCACCTATTATCCCCCATCTCTTTGGATTATGCATTTTGCTTCCATGGTTGTACAAGGCCTTGGTTGGGGTGATATTTAGCCAAGTTATCAATATCTCACCAAGATCCTCAACCTCGCCGATTGGGTAGGGAGAGAGCTTCTTGCCCGATGTTGATCATGGGGATTGGGTTGGATTGGTAGCAACCAACATTAGCCATAGGCTTGTATTTGTGTATCGTGTGGGGGTGTGTTCTCGCCGAGTTCTTCGTGTGTTCGTTCATGTGGTCTTCATCCCCTCTCCCTTCCACTCGAATTCACCGCCGTTCTTGAGATTCGTGAAAGATCAGGAACCCCTATGGGTTAACCACTAATAGTTTTCCCATGTAAATTCTATTCATTGCTACCTCTCTTAAATCCAAGATATCAATGACAACATTGAATACGAATGCCCAATGATCATCAAATCGACCTCTACTCTTCTTGAATAGAAAACGCAACAAATTTAAATCACCCCTATAAGAATAGGGTATGGATTATCTATTGCTGAGTTAATCAATTCATGAAGGAAGTCAGCCTTAAAAACATCCTGAGCAGCACCATACATGGCCACAAAACTCCATGTGCAGTTATAGATTTTATTTTGAAAGTGGAGTTTAATGTGATACTCCCCTTCCGAACAAGACAAAAAATCCATGATATTACTCCTTACGCCAATTAAAATCACCCCGATCGGCCATGGGGCAGATGAGAATGCCATACAAATTATATGCCACCTGAAAGGTAGTCAAGAAAACTTTGCAAGAAATATCGTCTACCTTTCTCTGAAATAGCCAAAAATCCAAATTAATAATAATGAGAACATTGAGCAATATGTAATGTTTATCCAAGTCACAAAGACATATATTATTCGAAAACATACCATTCATTGGGAAACAATTGTAGATTTCGGAACTTTTGCTCATTTCTGAGGCTTCTAACTCTTTTTACCAGAAGTGGATTTAGATTTCTGGCCAGAACCTATTAGTTCATAAAATCGAATTAGCTTATCCTCATCCAATCCAACTTCCAATACCTCACCTACTAGATGGAAATAAGATGTCCATGTGATGTGGCAATCGCTTCCTCCTCATCTAAGTTAGTGGTATCTGACATGGTCGAGACTTTTCGAATAATGGTAAGACAGTCAAATTCTATTTGTATCAGGACTTTAGTAAAAATAAAAATATCAAAATCATTACTACCAAGACTAACACCTACACTATTAAGTCATGAAGAAATTTGAGAAGATGAAAATGAAAGAAATGATTTGGACAATGAATTCATACCTGATGAGTCCAGATTATGCTCTGTTTTGTAGGCATTGCCTTCATCATCGAGTCCTTGTTCATTGCAACGACCCCATCCTCACCCATCACATGGTGTCCACACCAACGAGATAGAGTTAGCTTGATTCGTGTTTGAATAATCGGCATGGT
The DNA here is from genome assembly GCA_910589775.1 of Avena eriantha. NCBI lineage: Eukaryota > Viridiplantae > Streptophyta > Magnoliopsida > Poales > Poaceae > Avena > Avena eriantha. Next base: position 358,017,588 of record OU342743.1, read on the forward strand.
CGAAAGCGAAGAAGGAGGTCCATCCACTACAATCACTTGGGAAGGTGAGGTCGACGTCAGATCCATCCCCATGACAATAGTGGTATGTGTAGGAGCAGGGGTGATTTTTGCATCAACGACACACCCAACAACTTCACCTAGCACACCTGCATCCGGCACCGCATCTTCCCGGCCCCAGCATAGAGGCGAAGTGGATAAGGCAAGGGTTCGGCCAGCCACGTCTTGAAGCTTGGCCCAACCAAGTACCTGGGGAGGCACTTAAGTCGTAGCCCCCTGGACATTCCCTGGCACAGCTTGTATCGCAGGATTATCCTACAGCAGCCCATGAAGAACTAGACCTGGCCCAGCCAGAGGCTGCCTCGTGGCCACAGGTCTAGCCAAAGAAGGGGCACTGCCCGCCGCCCGTGGCAATGTTCTAGTGAGAAAATTGGGCCTGCTTTGGTAGTAGTGACCATGAAGAACCAGCAGGGCATGCCAAATTCTCCCGTCCAATCCAGCCCCATGATGCCCCAAAAAAGGGGACAAACTTCTGGAAAATGCAATGATCTCCTTTCCTCGTGGCTTTTGCGGATTAGGATTCAGCGGTGTCACTGCCATGATGATATGATCTTTGGCTAAGTGAGTCGTTCTTTTGCCATTAGAGGATGAGCCATGCTTCTGGCTAGAATCAACCTCCATGCTAGAAGCATGAGGCCCAAGAACAGTATTATGCATCACTATATCCTTCTCCTTGACATTTCCACCATCCTCATCATCAATATCATCATCCTTGTGTCTCCAAAAGAAAGGAGTGAACGCCTGATAAGGGACATAATCTATAGCCTCTTGTGAAAAATAAAGTCAAAACCCCTAAGATTGAGTGTAGCACTAACCCACGACAAACGGACCTTTTTCACTAGCTTGAATGCATTAGGGTTCATCACGGGAACAAGAATACAAGCAACATTACAACTATGAAGGGTGATCAGATCGACATCCACAATAGTGACCAAGGGAGAACCAATGGCCCAAAGACCATGAAAGTGATGGACGGTGTGTTAAACACCATCAACATGAAACCATACATGCGGTAGTTCAAACATGTGCGGTATATCCTAAACTTATGAAATACTAACAACAATCTGAGCATTGGGGACTGCCACACGCATCTAAATGCCATCCAGCCTCTCCAAATCCGTGAAAGAGGGAAAAGCAAACGAAAAAATCATCTCCACGAGGAAGGGACTCCCAGTTCCATTGAGCATTAAGTGGACATAACCTCATCATCTGAGACTCAATGATAGTAGCGGGTACAGACTCCCCTACAATTGTCACTTTCGAGATTGGAGAATGTTTTGGAGCAAGATGTGCCTTATACACATTGTCAGGTTACTACAGAAAAGGAGTATCCTCCGTCCCATTTCCAGTCACAAAAGCGGAAGGCTTAGGAAGCTTAAGAGTTGGGAATATATTAGTAGGATGAGCCACATTAGTGCAAACAAGAATATAGTGTTGCATAGGATAATTTTTCGGTGTATGAGGATCAACAAAGCACTTCCAGCACTTAGTAGCATTCTTAAACTTACCCTGCCCTGTCACGTGGGAAACTGACTGCGTCTATGAAATAGAAATGGATAGTGCATGCACACTCACTGGGTAAGCGGCAGCAGCCGAAGAGCCCACTTCCATGCTAGTTTGGTGGACAGACACAAACGCAGGTTTTACCAACCGTTGCAGTAACGGTAAAGGATACTAATGCGGCATCTAGTGTGGATGTTGCGGTAACTGTGGAGGCACATACTGCTACATCATATGATGGGGTATTGTGGCTGCGGATTTTTTATTTTTCTTCCTCTTTGGATGAGTTGCGGTAGACATGGCCGGTTGCATAGGTTGGGGCACCGACATCTGTTGTGGATATGAAGGGAACCCCTGCATGAATTACTTCCCCATCTGAAACTGCTGTGGGAATCCTTGTCAAGAGAACTGTTGATGTTGTTGTTGTGGCAAATATTGGACAAGCAACATCTGTTGAGGCAGCGTGTACACAGGCAAGCTAGGCAGCCAGGAGAGAGCCTGTCCTGAGCCCAGCCCGAACTTCCCAGACATGACCGAAGAACCGGCGCCAAGCTACTGCTTGTTGGCCCAAAATATATCGAGCTCGTTGGGGAACCCCAAGAGGAAGGTATGATGAGCACATCAGCAAGTTTTCCCTGAGTTATAAAATCAAGGTTATCGAACCAGTAGGAGCAAGGAAACACCTCCAAGGGTTGTTTCCAACTTGGAATCATGCACAACACAACCATAGAGCTTTGCCCCAACTTACGGTGAGGTTGTCCATCTCATCGGTTTTGGTGAAAACAAAGGATTAAACGTATTGTGTGGAAGATAGTAATAGCTTGCAGAAAGTAAAAAGAACATAGTAAATAGATTGTAGATTGACAGTAAAAGAAAGGACCGAGGTCCATAGTTCACTAGTGGTGGTTCTCCTTAAGATAGATGACATATTGGGTGAACAAATTACAGCGAGGCAATTGACAAACATCGAGAAAGCATGCATGCATATACCAATTATCTTGACTCCTATGAGATTTGATTGGGCATTACAACATTATACATAGACTGTAATCCAACTGCATCTATGACTAATAATCCACCTTCAGGTTATCAATCCGAACCCCCTCCAGTATTAAGTTGCAAGTAACAGATAATTGCATCACGCCTTGCGTGTAAAGTAAACAATACGATTGTTCTATGAACAAAGGATTGATGTTTTCTCCCTAGTAGCAACACCACATCTAGTACCTTAGAGATTTCTGTCACTTCCCTAGATTACTAGAGGCATGAACCCACTATCGAGCATAAATACTCCCTCTTGGAGTTGCTAGCATCTACTCGGCCAAGATATCTACTAAAAATGGAGAGCATGCAAGATCACAAAAACAAAGATATGATAGAATCAATAATCAATCTAAAATAGCATCTCAATCTCCATCGGATCCCCGCAAACACAACATGTAGGATTACAAATAGATGATCTTGATCATGAACGGAGCTCACAAGATCTAAAAATGGTAGCACAAAGGAGAAGAACCAACTATCTAGCTACTACATGGACCCGTAGTCCAAGGATGAACTACTCACACACATCACGCCGGAGGCTTGCATGGTGATGAAGAAGGCCTCCAGGGTGAATTCTCCCCTCCGGCAAGGTGCCGGGAAGAGCTTCAGATCCCTCCCGATCTAGGGATGGAGATGATGGCGGCTACAGACTCTTTCATTGAATTTTGATCAAGGACCTAGGGTTTCTGTATCGGAGGCATCTTATAGGAGAAAGGGGAGGCCGGGGGGTTCCCTAGGCGGCCACACCACTCCCTGGCGCAGGTCAGGCCTGGCCGCGTGGCCAGGTGGTGTGGCGGCCCTCTGGCCCCTCTCTGTCTCGTATTCTGGCTCCGTGTCCCCCTCGGTGAAATACTGACTTTGGCTTTTGTCCCGTCCAATTCCGAGAATATTTATTTTCTGACTTTCCTGGAAGCAAAAACAGCAGAAAACAGGCAGCTGGCACTATGGCATCTTGTTAATAGCTTAGTCCAAGAAAGTGTATAAAAAGTACTCCAAAGTGTGGACAAAACATAAGAAAGTAGATAAAAACCAAGCATGGAACATCAAAAATTATAGATACGTTTGCAACGTATCAACATCCCCAAGCTAAACTCCTGCTCGTCCTCGAGTAGGTAAGTGATAAAAAGAAAGAATAATTTTTGAGATGACATGCACCATCATAAACTTGATCAAAGTTTTTGTAAAACATTGATAGATGGGATCATAGTACTTCAACATAGCATGAAACATAAAGTTCTAACAATAATACATAGCAACTATGTTAGAACATCAAAAGGCACAAACAAAAGATTCATGAATAACAATGCTTGGCAAGACGTTCATTTGTTTCACATAAAGAAAACATAGCATAGTGGCATTCAGCTTGTCCCTCATAGAGTAGAAAATATAAATGCATAGGACACCTTCAAAGTTGATAAGGGTGACTAGATACAAATAGTTTAAGAACAAGCAATATCAAAATTATGCGTCAATCAATAAGTCTTGGGACAATGGACATAGAACTAAGAATGGCCACTATGCTCTCTCAATAGGTGCATAGAGATAGAAGGTGGAGACTCAATATAAAAGTAAAAGAAAGGCCTTCATAGAAGGAAGCAGGGATTCAAGTTTCATAAAGAGCTTCCAAAAATTATGATACTTATTAGCTTTCAGCTCTCATTGCCCCTATCATAAGCATCTTGAAGTGATTAAGGTTAAAGTGAACAAACTATGGAGTATATGCTTGACAAAGTATAAGTTGGAAATCTCATGTCCCTTGAATACGAGGGCTGCTCCTCATGCTACTCAAGTTTAGTTACCGGTAAGTTCTTGTCATAGTAGGTACATGTGTATCATAGAGAACCGCCAACGGGATACCCCTTGCCCGATGATACGGAAGAATCCCCATATCAAAATGACAAGGCAAGCAGACAACGAGCATCTCAGCAATCTTCTTATTTACCATGGGAAAATGGTGCTTTTTCTCTCTTTCCTCTTTTCTCATATCTATTTTTTTCTTTTTCTGTTTTTCTCAATATCTGACTCCTTTTTTATAAGAAGAATGCTTCATAGACAGCTCATTATGGTTACGCTGCAGGTTTCCACCATGATTAGGCATGGATTAGACCGGCGGCCTAGGCGTTTCTCTAACACACATACATAACTCCATGGACTTAGAAGCTCCTCTTTCATTCCACACCGACGACATCCATAGACAAAAGAGCATGATATCAACTAGGTACAAAGTACAAGTGCAATGTTGAAAGTGTTCCCCATGACAGCATGGTTCTACTAATCCCCAACATATAAGTGCAAGCATATACAACATAGATGACAAAATGGTTCAAGTTTATTAAGGGCAAGAAAAGTAAAGTGTGCCATCAAGTTCATGAGAGCTTTAATCACTAGTTTTCTCATAACAAGTTTAATTCGGAAGGTAGATAAAAACATGAATATACTTGGAATAGCAAATGCTAATAGGTAGGTATGGTGGACTCTTTGGAACAACTTGGTTTTATTTGGAGTTGGATGCATGAGTGGAACTCATACTTGGTTATGGAGGCTAGCAAAAGACTGGGAGCGACCAACTAAGATAGCAATAATGGCCATAATCATGAAGAGTGACAAAACATTATTAATTAAAGCATAAAGTGATATTACAAGTCGAAAACTAAAGGATCATGAAGGCTATGGTGACTTGGGATAGTCATAACATGGTGTGAGCATGCGCCAAGTCAACCCAAATAAAGCATCAAAGGATAATACCACAATACTATGCTTTAATATGCTAAAACAACGCATGATTCTTCCAAGGCACATTAAGCAATCTCAATTGTTTATAACATGTCATGCTACAGCAAAAATCACTAAGCATAAAGCCAAAACAATATCAAGCATGAGATGACAAAGCATGGGCCACAGTTAAAAACAAGCTCTCTTTACCACATAAGCATGAACTTTCCTACTCTTTTCCAATCCAAACCAAACTATTTAATAACTAATATATGAAAGAGGGGGTCCAACCAATTTATTCAAGAAAACTAAGAAAACCAAGAAAACGAAAACCAAAAACAAAAAACAAAAAACAAAGACTCTCCAAGAACAACACAATTGTGCATGAAACAATAAAAATGAAGTGTTTGGGAAAAACCTGGGATTTTTATTGATGAAGAAGGGAATGCCTTGGGCATCCCCAAGCTTTGATGCTTGTACTTCTTGGATATTTCTTGGGGTGACACGTATGGCATCCCCAAGCTTGAGCTTTAGCCCATTCTTCATCTCATTACATCATTCTCTCCATACACCTAAAAAATTTCCTTCATACAAAACTTCACACAATCTTTATTAGCAACATTAGTGCACTCAAAATAATAAGTCTTTGGGTTCAGTTTCAACACCAATAAAACTTCCATTAAAACACAAGCTACTCAAGCACTTCTGTTGGGGATATACTTTCCAGGTATCCTCGCAGTTCCTCAGTGACCAGGGTGGCCCACTTTGGGTTAGAGCTTTGCTTCACGGGCGGCCCAGTCAGGGAGAAAGACGGAGTCCAATCCGGCTACGGGAAGGCCCAGAAAACTTACTGACTTAGGCCCATAATGTTACTTGTAGTTCAAGATGTACTCTGTAACCAACTCTTAGTCGTATCCGGATAGATCTCTCCTGTAAACCCTAGGCCGGATATCTATATAAGCCATCCTAGGGAGAGCCTTTAGGGCACACCTTAATAGTCTACAATCTCAACTTGCACAGGAGATACCATTGTAACCCATATTCCGGCTCTGCCGTATGACTGGATTGCTAGCAGGAGTAGGATCCGTCCAAAGCCAGCGGATTCGAACCTGGGTAAACTTGTGTGCTCACCGTCCCGGAACACCGTACGTCTCACACTCCTCTCTTCCGCACGCCTCGAGGACCCCCTCATGGCGTACTTGTCCTCAATTCGATGACAGTTGGCGCCCACCGTGGGGCAAGTGAGCTTCGGATCTGCGTTCCGAGAGGAATCTGTAAGAATCGGAATTGGCGAGACTATCGCCGTCGGTCGCATCCTCTACGCCAGCGACGTCCCTCACATCGTTCTCGATGAGACTTGGATTCCGGCAAGGGAGGCTGTGACTTCCTACACAATCAAGTCTTTTGGCGAGATCGATATTTACATCGGTTTCGCTGAAACTGCCCAACCCACCCTAGCGGTGATGATAGAGGCAGAAGAATTTCCTGGGTCCCCTTTGTCCGCGGAGGCGGCAGGGTTCTGGATCTCAGAAAACCCTAATCCCACCCAGCCCACACCAATTGCAGAGATAGTGGAGAAATCTAAGCCTGAAGAAGACCTAGCGATCCAAGTTGGGTCTAGAGTCGATCTCTCTGGAGATGCCAGATCCCAGATTGACCCACCCGTGGAAGTCGAAATTCAGGAGGAACATATCAACGATACTGATTCCAGCTCTGATGACGCCGAGACAGACAGGCCTTTCCTAAGGTACACACTAAGACGTATGATACTGCAAGGCGAAAGCGCAGATGCAATCCTCGAGACCATCAAAAAATTTGACATGGCTGATCGCGAGGGCCGCAGGTACCTTAGGAAGCACGCGACGCACTTCATCGGATACGTAGGATCCGGATCCGGCTCTGTTGATGCTGGAGAAAACACTGACTCTGTGCTAGAGGCAATTGGAACGAACGCCGACGTTCCCACATCTTCGGATGAATCTATGACGTCGTCAGATTTCTGAAAGTTCTCCGTGGAATATGATGAGGAGTACAACTCCAAAGCTGCAGAAGAAGGAGAAGCCATGTATGAAGGATCCGGGGAACACTCTCCCAAAGCGCAGGATGACATGGACGTCGGAGACAATCCCGAAGTCTAGATGTCCGAAAGTACCGATCAGATCTTGACTCCGGGAAACAGACCCAAAGCCGCATTTTCTACCGGCGTTGCCAAGAAGGCAAAGAAGAGGAACAAGAAGAACAAGACCCAGGCAAAAGACCCTCTGACGGAGGAGGTGATTGCCGAGGAATACGAGGAAGACTCGGATGGAGCACTTATCCCAGAAGAGCCGAAAAAAGAAGCATCGGTGGATGGACACGTGATCACCGAAGGTGCGCATAAACTCATCGATGCTGCATTAACCACACCTATCCCTACAGCCGCAGAACTTACTGCGGATGAACTGGACGAAAGGGCGCAAGCCCTAGAAGCGCGTCGTCAACAACTCCTCGATGAAGCCAAAAACATCGAGGTGGAGAAGAAACGCATGTCAACTAAGGACTACATGTCTCGATTACATCAGAAGACACAGAAGCGTCATACCAATGACGACCAATTCCCACGTGTTCGTGCCGTCCTTTTTGGAGATGAGATGGGAAAGCCACGGAAAGATAGCAATGGAGATTGGGTTTACCCAACCCTAGTACAGGATACCGTGGCAGCCCGAGAAATTCTATCGGCTAATCCAGGACCGGAGGAGATCCGTTTGGGTATCAAACTACTCAACAAGGGACTGGAGCAGCAAAAGGTCGTCCTGTCCGGAAGCCAAAAACTGGTCTCGGATTCTGACCAATGTCGCACAGATCCGGCATGGGCTGGCGTAAGATCCCATTATGTTCAGGCGCAGTACCATAACCCCGAACGACGGGAAGACAATTATTCACAAACTGGATCGTCAGGACAGCAACACAGAACTGCGCGTAACTGGAGCAATGTCGCTCCGGAGGCCGAGAAAGATGTCGTTGCTGCACTAAATCCGAAGAACCCTCCCCGACGAGAGTCTAACGATCAAAGGGGAGAAGATAAAGAGAAACGTCGGGAGGAGGATCGCCAAAAATTGCCACCTCCTAGACATGCAAGCCGTCCGGCTGAGCCTCACCGTGGTGGGAACGATGGATGAAGGAACGACGGAAACCATGCTGGTACAAGCCGGCAAGGGGCTCGTCGTAGTCAAGATCCTCCTCAGAACCGGAATAATGATGCTCCGGACAGAGGCCAGCGATCAGCCGGAAACAATTCAGCTACCCCACCCTCTCCACCAAGCAGCCATCACAACGGCTCCCAAGGGGGACAAGGAGGACGACATGGCGAAGGAGGTGGTGGTAGAAGCCGAAGTCTGGCTCCAAGGCACCGCAGCCACATCCAACATTCGGGACGATCTCTATCCCCGAGCGACGCAAGGCATAGGATCAATTCCAAAATAGAGGCGTGGCGCTATGAAAACGATGACATGTACGTGGGCCCAAAGTGATTTGGACCATGCATCAGAGCTACAAGATTCCCGGAAGGATTTTCTATCTCAAGGCATATCCAAGCCTACGACGGCATTGCTCGGCCAGATAGGCTACAGGATTTTTTCCAAGCTTGCTGCATCGCCAAAGGCGGAAACAGCCTGGTCGCAACCCGATATCTCCCGCTTATGCTACGGAAGACGGCGTAATCATGGCTCAATGAACTTCCGGAGAACACCATCCATAACTGGTATGACATGCAAAGTGCGTTCTTTCGGAATTTTGAAGGAACATATCGGAGGCCCTGTTCGGTCGGAGACCTACAGCGTTGCACCCAGAAAGCCGGAGAAACTTGCCGGGATTACCTCGGACGATGGATCGACACCAAGAACTCCTGTGAAGGAGTAAACGATCAAACCACGATTGAACCTTTCATCACAGGACTCCCAATTCGTCTATTACGTCATCGCTTGAAGTGTGACAAGGTCACTGATTTGGGAGAGATGATAGAAAGAGCGAGCAAGTATGCAGATGCTGACGACAATGCAGAGGGATTACTCAATGTCCTGGCTGTACCCCAGTCAGCAAAGACAAAGCAACAAGCTCAGAAGCGCAAAAATACCCCGGAAGAAAAACCCAAAGAGGAAACAACGGTGGTTACTACTGTTTCTAGGTCTAGAGGACGAGGAGGATGGGGCGGAGGCCGCGGGCGTGGCCGTGGGACTTCAAGGGTCCAAGGTAGAGGAGAACATCAACCAGGCAAAACCTACACTTGGGCCAACATTTCCAATAACCCATGTGTGCATCACTTAGACTCCAATGGGGGCTCGTCCCACACCAACGCTGAATGTCGTTTTAATGATGATATCAAAAGAGATGATACTGCGGGCTACAAAGCTAAGCGGAAGAAGGGAAAGAAAAATCCCGAAAAGGACAAAGAGACCAAGGAAGATTCTCACATGGAGGAAGCTGATGCTTCAAATCCCAAGCCGGAAGGGAAGAAGACTTTTCCCACCAAAAAGGACACTTACGTCACCTTCCTCGGATCTCAACCAGCAAAGGTAAAGAAAGCAATTCTCCATGAGCTCAATGCAACAGTTCCGGCTGTCCCCCAATACCTAGACTGGTCGGAAGTGGTAATCACATTTGACCGCGCTGATCATCCGCCTAAGTTACACAGGCGAGGAAAATACACCTTAATCGTCAACCCACTTATTGATGGTTATGGTTTCTCCCAGACCCTCATGGATGGTGGTAGAAGCATCAATATTATCTATGTCGAAACGCTACGCCGGATGAAGATCTCGGAAACCTAGCTGAACCATAGCTCTGTGATTTTTGACGGAGTTGTCCCAGGAATACAAGCTAATTCCCTGGGAGAGATTACTTTGGATGTTACCTTTGGAACTCCAAAGAATTATCGGACGGAGGCACTTTCCTTCGAAGTTGTCCCGTTAAAGAGCGCATACCACGCTATATTCAGACGTCCGGCTTACTGGGCTTTTATGGCTCGTCCGTGTTACATTTACAATATGATGAAAATTCCAGGTCCCAACGGCGTGATCACCATCAGGGAGACCCGAAGAAAGCGCGAGAGTGCGAGGAGGGAAATGATGCCTTTGCCGAAGCCGTGCTGCACGCCCAGGAGTATCAGGAGATCAAGAAGAGCATATATCCGTCCGAGATGCCCACAACGAAGAAGGAGGTGACAAAGCCAAATCCGGAGTTCAAGGCATCGGAAGAGACGAAGAAAGCGCCGTTGAAGGATGATGACCCCTCCAAGGTGACCCAGATAGGCGTAGGCCTAAATAGCGCATAGGAAAGCACGCTCGTCAAGTTCCTCCAAGCAAATCAAGATATCTTCGCATGGCAGCCATCTGACATGACCGGAGTACCTAGGGAACTTGCCGAGCACTCTCTAAATGTAAACTCGAACGCTCAACCCGTCAAAGAGTCCCTACAACGGTTTGGTGACGAAAAGCGTAAGGCAATAGCTAAGGAACTAGCACGGCTCGAGTTAGCCGGATTCATAGAAGAGGTCATCCACACTGAATGGTCGGCCAATCCTGTAATGGTCCCTAAAAAGGACACCACTGATTTAAGGATGTGTGTTGATTATACTGCCTTGAACAAGGCTTGTCCAAAAGATCCGTTCGCTCTACCTAGAATTGATCAAGTTATCGATTCTACGGCAGGCTTGGAACTCCTCTGTTTTCTCGACGCATATTCTGGTTATCACCAAATCCGGATGAAGGAATCTGACAAAGTAAAAAACTTCATTCATAACCCCCTTCGGAACCTTCTGTTTTGTTACGATGCCCTTTGGGCTGAAGAACGCAGGAGCTACGTACCACCGCACGATGCAGCATTGCCTCCATGACCAACTCGGACGCAATGTGCATGCATACGTGGATGATATCGCGGTGATGTCCAAAAAGAAGGAAACACTGATTTCCGACTTGGAGGAGACATTTGCCAATCTACGAAAATACAACATCATGTTTAACCTGAAGAAATGTTTCTTTGGAATACCAGCCGGAAAATTGTTAGGTTTCATGGTGTCTCAAAGAGGCATAGAGGTGAACCGAGACAAAATCAAGGCTATACTCAATATTTCCAGACCAACTCGCTTGAAGGACGTACAAAGCTTAACTGGTTGCATTGCTGCGGTCAGTGGATTTGTAAGCCGGCTTGGTGAAAGAGCCGCACCATTATACAAACTCCTAAAAAATACCAAGGATTTTGGTTGGACTGACGAAGCTGAAGCTGCTCTACAAGATCTGAAGAGAGTACTCTCATCTGCTCCTATCCTTGCAGCACCGGAACCTAAGGAACCAATGTTGCTCTACCTTGCTGCGACAAATAAGGTCGTTAGTATTGTCATGGTAGTGGAGAGATCAGAGGAAAATCAGGAACACCTGGTGCAGCGTCCGACTTACTTTGTCAGCGAGGTCCTGACGGAATCAAAACAGCGGTATCCGCACTATCAAAAGTTGGCTTACGGTGTTTTTCTATCATCTCGTAAGTTACGACACTACTTTCAGGAGCACCCAATTACCATGGTGAGCACAGCTCTCATGAGAGATATAATCAACAAAAGTGACGCCACAGGATGCGTCGCCAAATGGGGCATAGAGCTTTCAGCTTTCGATATTGAGTATAAACCTCGGACAACAATCAAATGCCAGATCCTTGCTAACTTTGTCGCTGATTGGACAGAGACGAAGGAGAACATGATCCTCCCTGAGTCGGAATATTGGACCCTCTTTTTCGATGGGTCTAAGGCTCGAGGGGGCTCGGGGGGCTGGCGTGGTACTCAAATCACCCCAAGGAGACAAACTTTTATACGTGTTGCAGATCCACTTCACAGCGTCAAACAATATTGCCGAGTATGAAGCACTGCTGCATGGAATCTGGATTGCTAAGGATATTGGCATCCGACGTTTGATGTGTTACGGAGATTTGGATCTTGTTGCTCAACAAGTGTCAGATATTTGTAATGCAAATAAGCACATGGCAGCATATAAAGCTGTCGTGGATGATCTATCTAAATCGTTCGAAGGGTTTGAAGTTCAACACATCCCTCGAGCAGAAAATGAGGAAGCAGACGCACTATCTCGGATAGGTTCTGCGCGGAAAGAGGTCCTGGATGGCGCTTTTTTAGAGCACCTCAAAGTCCCCTCAATAAAGGGAGTAGATGAGGAATATCCGACCAAATCCGACTCACCTTTGATAGCAGTTCTGGCTGTGATTCCCAGCTGGACTCAACCCTACCTAGATTATCTGGTAGATGGCAAATTACCCTAAGACAAGGTTCTGAGCCGGCAGATTATCCGACGAGCAAAAGCCTATACTATTGTTAAAGGTGAGCTCCATAAACGGAGTATTTCTGGGGGTTTTCAGCGTTGTGTATCTCCGGAAGAAGGAGTGGAAATCTTAAGGGAAATCCACGAAGGCGAGTGTGGTCACCACACTGCAGCCAAATCTTTAGTGGCAAAAGCTTTTAGACACGGATTTTTCTAGCTTACAGCTCAGGCAGATGCCGAACGATTAGTCAAGACATGCAAAGGCTGCCAAAAGTACGCCAAACAAGCTCATGTTCCGGCTGATCAGCTGTAAACAATACCTATAACATGGCCTTTGCCGTCTGGGGCTTGATATGGTAGGACCATTTAAACGAGCTCCAGTGGATTTACTCACCTCCTAGTGATGGTGGATAAATTCACAAAATGGATTGAGGCTAAACCTGTCACTAGTTGTGATGGAGCAACAGCCAAAAGATTTGTCGAAGATGTTATAATCCGGTATGGTTATCCACATAGCATTATCACGTACAACAGGAATAACTTCTCTATGGGAGAATTGGCTGAATTCTGCAATGAGCAAAATATTCGGCTTGACATTGCGTCAGTCGCACATCCACAGGCTATCGGACAAGTCGAAAGAGCAAATGGTTTAATCCTACAAGGGCTAAAATCGAGACTCGAAGCACCACTACGACGTGCTATGGGGGCTTGGGCAGAGGAACTACCCTCTGTAATTTGGAGTTTACGAACAACTCCAAACAGGTCAACAGGATACACACATTTCTTCTTGGTCTATGGCGCAGAAGCAGTTCTTCCTAGTGATTTGATCCATACTTCTCTTAGAGTGGCCGCGTATATCGAAGAGGATGCCGAGGTTTCTCGACAAAATGATCTCGACTTAGTCGAAGAAGTTCGCGTCGTTGCTGAAATGAGATCTACCGCGTATCAGCCGAAGTTACGCAAGTATCATAGCTAGAGAGTCCAAAATAGATCTTTCAATAAAGGTGATTTGGTTCTCCGGCTTGTGCAACAAAGAAAGCACAAACTTTCCCTAGTATGGGAAGGGCCCTTTTTAGTTAGTCGAGTATTGCACAATGGATCGTACTACTTAACTGACATGAGGCCAGTCAAAGAAAGACCTGCTACTAAGAAGAGAAAGAGAGCTGGAGGCAGTACAAATCCGGATGAGTTAGACAGACCGTGGAATATTGCTCAGCTACGTCCATTTTATTCTTAGTTTATCCTTCTTTGTAATCATATATATGTACATGTTCTGTGAGAAATAAAAGTTTTGGTTGCCTCAAGTTTTTCTGAGAAGTTTTTACAATCTTATTTCCGAATGGTCGTGTCATAGTCAAAAATCCCAGAATGCTTGAAAGTACTTTATGCTCATGCTCGTTCTGGTTTAGATTTCCGATTCTAAAACTGCTACCCTCAGGTATAACTCTAAAAAAAATCTAGTCTTTACTTTGGTTATTTGTCTGATTGCTGGATGCGGGCATTTTCCGAGTAGTGAATTGTTGGTACTAGAAGCCGGCTTTGTTTCCGAGTTTAAACTGGTATAGCAATTGAGCTCCGTTGCTCGGAAAAGTTTTCGGCAGAAGGTTTAGCCGGCTCATGAAAGGGACGGGGCGGAAAGCCAGATAAACAATAAGTATGGGAGAAAAAATACAAGTGCTTATGTAAACATTTCAGGCACGCAAAAAGTTTAAAAGCCAAAAGTGCTGAATAGATCAAAAGCTTAGCGCTAGCAAAATAATAGTACTTCATATTTACAAACGCATCATGTTTTTTCAGATAATACAAAATGTTTCTGGTAATCTATGATGCAGGAGGGATGAAGGAGTTGCCGGCTCGCTGGAGACGCCGCCTTGGTATCGTTCCGAGTTGTCCGCGTCCGAGTTGGTGCGTTCATCGTCGGAAACTTCTGCTGATTCTTCTAGAGGAGGAGGCGGAGTATCCACGCAGGTGAAGAAAGGGGTCTCGTAGCTGGTCAGGTCAGCCACGTGACATCCATATCTGGCGCAGAAGTGCATGATGGCTTGAAGGTCCTGCTCCTGGCTGTCTTCATCTACTTTGTAGTACCCTCTGGTCACTTGCCATATTTCCATGTTTCCATGGTGGCTCATGACCATGGTGAGAGCGTTCTGCACCGCAGTCCGCGCGTAGGACATGTTCTAGTCCGGAACAAGTTGCGGCATCTCCTTTGCCTTGTCCCGCACCTGAAAATCTGACATGTTGTGCATGTCCGGAATCTTGAGAGCTTCGCCGATGTCCTCAAGGGATTGGTGGAACTCATGAAGCAGGTCACCGACTTGGGTAAGCCGGTGGGTGCTGGGCTCGGTGGAAGAAGAGTCCGTCAAGTTCAGAGGACCTATACACAAAACAAGTTAAGAAAAAACCGACATTGATAAAAGTCGAAGAAAAAGACAAATCAGACAGATGGAACGTACCGAAAATGACATCGTCAATTTTGGTCTTCTCCTCCCGGAGACTCTGGAGTTCAGCCCGGAGCGCCTGGGATATGTCCTTCTCTCTGCCAAGCTCATTCTTGAGGCCCGAGATTATTTTATCTTGAGCAGCGATCCTGCGATCACGCACTTCAGTAGCCATGGAGGAGGATTCAAGGAGTTGAGCTATGCTTTCTTCATGATCTGCCTTCAGCTGACCCAGCTCTTGGCGAAGCTCCTTGTTCTCCACCACCAAGGTCTTGAGGTCCTTGGCCTCTTCAATCATGGCGACGGATTGTTTCACCAGCGCTGTAAGTCAAGAAGAACAACAGTTCAGAAAAAATTCGACATTGAAAATAACAAAGACAAGGTTTGAGTCCCGGAATGTTTTACCTTCGGCCTCATCCTTGGCAACTTTAAGTTCAGCATTTTTAAGCCGAAGAGCTTTGATCTCTCTCCGCTTATCGCAGACATTCTTCAGTAATTCCTGGTTATAGGAACATACTTTCTGTAAGTCAAAATACCCAAAGTCAGAAAGCTACTTAAGACTCGGGCTTATATTTTTGCTAAATATCAGCACGAGCCTTGGGGGCTACACTAGTTCGTTCTTTGGCATCCTAGTGAAGCATAAACCCGGATTATATATCCTACTTCATGCTTGGGGGCTAGAGGATATGATATAAAATAAAGGAAAAAACTGGAGTTGGAATTCTGACTTACATATTGTTCGCGGGTGAGCTTATCCAAACCCACGTTCACTTCAGCAGCCACCTTTTTGGCGAGAGTCAGAGGAATCACTGGAGCTTTTGGAAGCTCACCGGTCCTAATCCTCTTGTCGCGAAGGCGGACCTGGGCGAGAAGGTCAGAGAACTTGACGTCCTCTGCTTCTTGCGCTTCTTCTTCGGGAGATAGATGGCTTTTCTCCAGTCATTGCCTGGCGAGACGCTGGATTGCTTCAGCTGATTTCCCAGACAGGCCAAACTTGGCAAGTCCCAGATTGCTGATAAGGTTTTTGGCAAATGTTTCTGCCGAGGGATCATTACCCAAAGAGGGTTCACCCTTATCAAAATCTGACTCACCCATGGTGATGTCAGTTTGTGAATCAAGGTTCGCAGGCTCCGTTGAAGGAGCCGGATCTTGTGCGACGACCGGAGAAGGAGTGATCAGCGGCATTGTGGAAGGTTGAGGGGCAGGAGTCGGAGGAGCCACGGCAGGAGAAGCTATGGTACGCTTCGTCTACTGCAGTGGCTTCGAAGGAATCCCTTTCCCTTTGCCGTTAACGAGCCGATTTGCTCTGAGAATGTAATAAAGTCGGAAACATTACATCTCGGAAAAGAATTTGAGAAAGGTACAAAGGCAGAAATTGTGATTGAAAGTTACCTCTTCACAACAGGCACCTCCTTTGTGCTGACAGCCACCGTCGAAGCTTTGCGCTTCTTGAGCGCAAGGTCCGGCAATGGCACCACTTCAGTCTCCTGAGAAAACTCAGGAGGATATCCTTCGAGCGGAGCAAGTTCCGACTCGGGGAGGTCAGCAAGCTGAAAATAAGAAAACATATCAGCACTGCAATATAACTCAGAGGTTGAAACACATAAAAGGTGTACTATTAGAAACTTACCGGCACCACGGGGTTTTCCGCCGTGTGCATATCCAGAGAAACCTCCGGGATTCTCCTCTCGATCCGCTCCTTGATCAGCCACTTGATCTGGCTTATGTAGCCCTGCGTGATGTAGGCCTTGGAGCTGATGCAGAGGGAATCTTTCTTGGATGACGTGATGGAGTGCATCAGTCGATCCCCGTGGTATTGAAGGGGCTGGATACGACGTGAGACCCAGCATTGGACCAAGTCGGATCCCTTCAGACCCTTGTGTTTGATTAAATATTCGATCCGCCTCTTAGCGAGGATCAGATCGTCGGAAAGAGCCGGAGCAGCCTCGTCCCAAGAAGGTTGGGCCGTGGCGGATCCGTCAACAAAAGCCGGCAAAGCAGTAGCTTTGCCGGGATATCCTTATGATAGAAAAATGTGGCTAGCCATTGTTTGACCGAGTCACTAGCTAAAATTTTGGGATATGTGCGCTCGCGTCTAAGCAAAAAACTAATAGTGTCGGTGATGTAAGGAACACCGGCAGTGATGGAGTTTCTCGGGACATGAAAATAGTACCAGAAAAGAGTCAAACTCGGCCTAATGCCGAGAAAGCCCTCGCACAATGAAGCATATGCGCTCATCTCTAAGAGAGAGTTGGGAGGAAGGTTATGGAGTTGAACTCCATAATGATCTATCACCTCGGAGAAGAACTCCGAGGGAGGAGACAAACCTCTATCGAGGTGGGTGCCGAAGTGGACCAGTTGCCGGTGGCGAGAAGCCCCTCCTTCTCCACGTTCTTGAGGCCCTCCTCATTGAGAGCATAGGGAATCCAGATCCCGCGGAAGCTCTCCTTTTCTGCCATCGCTTCCGCCGTCGCTGCCGCCGCCGCTGCCGCCTAGCCGGAGGAAGAAGATGAAGCCATTTCTCCGGCGTGCGAATGATCTAAAGGGGCGGCGCTAGGAGTTCTGTGGGGGAGGAACGGGGGAGCTCTGTGCGCAGGAAGATTGGGAAGAGAGGAAAAGGCAAAGACTGGTGGAAGGAGAATGAGAAAATCCTAACCCCCTATATCCACCTAACTGCGCCAAGATTCGTGCAAATGCTATAGTGTAAACGCCACGCGTCGTGGAAGGAACTGGGAAGGACCCACGCGATGATTGCGTCTCCTCGATCTCCATGCACGCATTGAAACGACGCCTTGGTTCTGCGAACCGCGGACCCACCAACGGTCGTGCTGAGGGCATGCCTATCAGATGACGTGACCTGACCATGACTTCTGTCAGGTGGCGTTAGAAACCAAGTTCCGGCTTAGATTGAAATCAAGATGGAAAATCCGAGTAACCTGTTAATAGGTCCGACTTATTTTTAGGACCCGGATCGTATTTTTTGTTGTGAAGTTTCAGGAACCCTTCAAGATTCTGCAAGCTGAAGATCAACCTAGATGATGATAAATCCGACTTTGGATCTTGGAGGCCTTCGGGGGCTGCTGTTGGGGATATACTTTCCAGGTATCCTCACAGTTCCTCACTGACCAGGGTGGCCCACTTCGGGTTAGAGCTTTGCTTCACGGGCGGCCCAGTCAGGGAGAAAGACGGAGTCCAATCCGGCTACGGGAAGGCCCAGAAGACTTACCGACTTAGGCCCATAATGTTACTTGTAGTTCAAGATGTACTCTGTAACCAACTCTTAGTCGTAGCCGGATAGATCTCTCCTGTAAACCCTAGGCTGGATATCTATATAAGCCATCCTAGGGAGAGCCTTTAGGGAACACCTTAATAGTCTACAATCTCAACTCGCACAGGCGATACCATTGTAACCCATATTCCGGCTCTGCCGTATTACTGGATTGCTAGCAGGAGTAGGATCCGTCCAAAGCTGGCGGATTCGAACCTGGGTAAACTTGTGTGCTCACCGTCCCGGAACACCGTACGTCTCACACCCCTCTCTTCCGCATGCCTCGAGGACCCCCTCATGGCGTACTTTTCCTCAATCCGACGACAACTTCCCTTGAAAATCTCAATTCCCCAAAGAGAATCCAAAAAGGAACCAACAAGAAGCAAATGCAAATAGTGGCAGAAATCTGTCTGACGAGGGTTTAACTCATCAATGCCCATTGTTATGGACTTGGGTTTTGGAGAAGGACGGAGCGCTGGAAACATAAATTGGCTAGCAAAAAAGCACAGAGGGATGCAAGGTTTACCCAGGTTCAGGCCACGTAGAGGTCCCTACTCCTGCTTGTCTGCTCTTGGAATTATCGGAGGAATCGAAGATTATAGGGGCACGCAGATGCAATCTGGCGAGAGTTGTGGAAACTAGGGTTGAGTGTGTCCTCCTCACTGCCCCCTCCTAGCCTTTATATAGATAGGCCAGGTCTCGGGTAGCAGGTCAAGTCCGTTACAGATTAGGGTTTTTCCCTTTAAACTTTCTATCTTTAAACTGCTTCTTGTCGTGCAAGTCATCGAGAGTCCATGGGCCACTCGAAGTCTTCATCGGGTTGTGGCAACGCCGTGGGCTTCCACCGTATCTAGACCGTATATACCAAACTCGAGTACCTATAGGGTATACCCATGTCAGTAGCCCCCGAGTGTCCAGTGGAATCGTAGATTCGACTGGGGACTTTATAAAGTTTTTCGAGTGCATGACTGAGTATTTTTTCGAGTGTTCTCTCTATATCATAGGGATTGTTGATATGCGTGCCTGATTTAACCGATGTATCGGTATCAGTTAACTACCTTAGGGAAAAATAACGCAATCTACTCGAATTTGAGTCCCCGGACTCAAATTCGGAAAAGTGCTGGTGTAACTCGACTCAAGCCATGGAGGTCTTACAGGAGTTGAATTGCAGTATAAGGGTGTGAGAACTTGACGCGTCTGTCAAGGCATGTTCATCGTACATGTAGGCATGGATGTATTTCTGGTAGTGCGTAGAAAATGTGTTGCCAGGCTTTATTCAGGTCTTATCTTCACGCCGCAAGCGTGGCATCCGAATTTTTTGTCATCGCGGAGATGATTCGGATGACCTAGGAGACGCAGTATCTTTGCAGGGAAAAATATGAGGTGGTGTCGCCATAGACTTCGAGTGTGGATGTTATCAACACACCGTACGATGTACAAATAATCATAGGGTGCACGACCAGCACTCCCTATGGGAGTAGCCCCCGAGTGCCTGGTTGAGTCGAAGACTCAGGCAGGGACTAAAGAACTTTCGCAACTAATGTCGTCTCTTGTTTGCTTGTTTCAGTCGAATTTGTTTCCGGCACTCCCTATAGGAGTAACCCATGATCCATCGTTGAATCGTAGATTCGAGTGGTTGGGTAAGCTTTTAATGTCCATGTTCCTGCATAAAAAGAAAATCATAGGGTGCGCGACCAGCGCTCCCTATGGGAGTAGCCCCCGAGTTCTTGGTGGAGTGGAAGGCTCGAGCAAGGACTTAAGTAGTCGAAGTATTCTAGTGTTCAATTTGGTGACATCAGTGCTGACGATGTGATGACCTCAGTTGCCCGCGTGAGCGGCTTTGATAGGACGTGACGAGCGGTGGGTCCCATTTTCTGACCCTAACTTGACCGGGCGTGCGTAATCTCTCGTTTTAACTCCGCCTCCTCGATTTCCACGTGTAATGGAGATAGTGGGGGACGGTTCATGTTTTAGCATCTCCACGTGTCGATCGCGATGTGCGACAAGCGTCCAATAGGTTTTCTGCTGGCCGTTGGATTGCATCTGCAAGGGGGTTAAGTAGCAACGCAGCTATGGTAAATTCCCATCTGCTCTTTCTCTGCTTGTGCCTCCATCGCCATTGCTACTGCTCTCTGCTTCCTAGAGTTCGTCCCCTTCACGGCGCTGGACCAACTCCGCATGTTTCCGAGCTACTTTCTCCGCTTGCACCGCCACCGCAAGATGGGGAAGAAGAAAGGAGGCGCCGCCGCCGAGTCCGCCGCCGCCATTGCCGCTTCCAAGAAGAAGGGCGGCTCCACCGCTGTGAGTACCAGCACCGCCGGTGCTGGGAAGAAGCAGGGCGCGGGTACCCACGTCACCAATGGTGCGTGGCACACGTCCATCATCAAATCATCCGAGCTCCATCTTCTGCGTCAAGATGGAGTTTTGTCTCCTGTGGTCGGTGACTCGCGAGTGCCAGGTGGCGAGGTAACCCCTTGTCCTCCTGGAGGTTTGCGGGTGATGTTCCTAGCATTCATCATTCGCGGTCTGTCGCTGCCCCTACATCCTTTCTTCGGGAGCCTCCTTTACTTCTATGGGCTCCAGCTGCATCAGCTGTCCCCCAACTCTATTCTCCACATCGCCTTCTATATTACACTTTGCGAGTGCTAGCTCGGAGTCGAGCCACACTTTGGTCTCTTCAAACGGCTTTTCAAGCTGAAGCGTCAGTCGGCATCTGGTTCAGTAGTCTACGACGTAGGAGGCTGCGGGATCCATGTCGACTCCTCCGTCACATACTTCGATATCAAGCTCATGGCATCCATCCAAGGGTGGAGGGACAAGTGGTTCTACATCCGCGACCAGAAGGCCAACAGAGAGCACTACGGACTCGCGCCCTTCGATCCCGCGACGCCGTGCAGGAGGAGGCGTTCTTGAAAGAACGTGGTGATGCCTAGAAAGTATGAGGAGACAGAAGTGTTGTACGAGCGCGTCTGCGACCTCGAGAATTGCATGGATAAAGAAGAGGGAGGCTGCGCCCTCATTCGCACATGGTTGTGTTGTCGCATCCAGCCCCTGCAGGCCAGAATTCACCCCATGTTCCAATGGGCTGGTGTGGACGATGTCACTCGCGTATCTGCCGATGGCATTTCCGCGGGTGAAGTAGATAAGAGGGTGCGACTGTTGACCAAATACACCGCCAAGGATGTACTCTCCAGTGAACCAGTTGTACCTCCATTTGATGCCTCTAACCCTCCTCCTGAGGTATGATTATGCTACGAAGTAGCTTTATTTGTCGAGTGCTTCTGATTTTCTTGACGTGTGCTTACTTGTTTTCTGTATGCAGGATTGGAAGGTGTCTCCCAGTTTGCCCCCTCTTCCTGAGGGGGTTATTCCTCACAAAGTAGATGAAGAGGACGAGTCAGAATCGACCGTCCCACTTGAGGAGGAGGAGGAAGCCCCCGAGTCTAGCAGTCCGGACACTCGCAAGCGTTCACGCAGCGAAGATTCGGATGCATCGTCTCCTTCGACTCCAGAAGGCCCAGCTATTGGTGCGGAGTCGCCAATTCCTGCTGTTCCTGTGAGCTCCAGGGCGCCATCTTCTCGCAAGAAGATGCGGCTGCCGAAGAAGTCGTCGAAGTCGGAGGACCAAACCTTCGATTTTGATAAATTTGATTGGTAAGTCTACAATTCTCATCTTGTGTTCCTTTTGGAGTTGCATTTCCTGATGCTGGTTTTTATTCCATAGTCAACCGGCGTCGTTGTCTTCTGGCGGTGTCTAATTTTTGAAGGAATCTGGAGTCGTGGACTCCAAGGCCAAGGAAGTGGCTGAGCGATCTTCTTCTCCTCCATTGGCGGCCCACTCTGGGCACAATTCATCGAGTTCTCCATATGCTGTGGAGCACTAGATGGTTGTCTAGATGACTGCGCGGCAATCGACTTCGGAGTCTCTAGAGGAGCACGTATGTGTGGTGTTGCTTTTTGCAGTCGAATTAGTCGTCCATGCTATCTGCTGATCCTTTGATTTTTCTTCTGTGGCAGCTTATTGTGAAGGGAGCTACTCGTCTAACGGAGCAGATACTTGTAATGGGTCGACAGCATGCATTGCTAGACAATCTCCATCGCGTGGTTGAAAGTTAGTATTTTTGCTTCTGCTTTTTTGTCCTTGTGATGTTTTTATACATTCGACTGACGATCCATCTTGTATTTTTGCAGCCGAGCATAATGAACTTCTTCGCGAAGCTGCTTCTCTTGAAAAGATGCTCGCCGCAGCGGTGAAGAGTCGCGATGAGGCAGTCGCTACGCTTGATGAATCGCGGAAATGTGAAGAGGATTTGCGCGCCTCCATCGCTGTGAGGGAGAAGTTGTTCGAAGAACAGCTCTTCTCGATTGCCAAGTCTCTTTCAGATATTTTTCCTTCTGGGTCATGATTGCTTCTTTCTTCGATGTCTTGCTATTGTGTTGACGCTTTGCTCTGTGCAGATGCTAGCTGTTTGAGCTTTGACACCCAAGCGCTTCGTCACGATGATGCCTTGGAAGGCGCTGTCGTGGCAGTCGAAGATCGCAGCGCTTCCATTCAGGGAACGCTGACCAAAGCTAAGGGTGTACTCAGTCGCATTCGCAAGGAGCTGGCACCCAAGGCTGAGCTCATTGAGAACTTGGATGACCTGGTGGAGTCCCTCGCTGGAGGTATCCCCTCGGACTTCAGGAAATCGCACCATGCGGTCGGCGCCTCGATGGCACTCGCCATGGTGCAAGCCCATGGAGTGGAGATGGAGCCAGCTGCAGTCTCAAAGGCGATGCCCGTCGGTGCAGATGGTCAACAGGTAGTTTTTGCTCCCTTTGCAGCTGTCTGCAACAAATACAGACCGCAACTCATCAGCACAGTCGCCAAGTATTCTGAGGAGCTGCAGTGAGCCAAGAAGGCGGCGAAGGCTGCGGCGTCAGGGGCCGGCGGGAAGTCTGTGGCGTTTGATACTGCCACGGACTCGATGAAGCCCCCAAAGCCGAAGTCCAAGTCGAAGAAGCAAGCTGCTCCTCACTAGTTATATTTGTAATAGTTAATAGCTCGACTCCTTTTTTTGGGAACATGCCGCTGGCTGAGTGTCTCTGTTGATACTTTTGCTATGTTTGAATGCACTTGAGTTTTTGTCCATGTGTTGCTTAGTCCCTTATTTTCTCTTGCTTGGCTGGTGATAGGGTACATCAAGTGGTCCTTCTAGTGAGCCTCGGGATCTGCCATCCGCTGGTGATACCTTAGCGTAGTCGCACTCAAGGGTGGATGAGATGTCCCTGCTTTCACGACTGCGCGATCGCGTTAAGCAGTTGGAACGCCAACTGGCCGTCCTCTGTGGTAACGCGGATGTGTGGAAGTCAAGGGTGGAGAAGGCCACCATCCAAGAGCAATATCTACTAGAGGAGGTGGCGCAGCTAGGTGACCAGTTCAAGTGTTAGCTTTTTGCCTCCTTATCTTTTCTTGTTGTCAGTCATCGTAGTTCGTTGTCTTCATAGTTTTGCCTCTTGATTGGTATAGTTGTCAATGCACGTCATCCACAGGATGAGAAAGAAAGGATTTCCATTCGCATGAACGACCTGGCCCAGGAATAGCTTCAGGCAAGTGGGTACTTCTGGGTGGATCAAGTTCACGCGATCGCACTTGTGACCCTACAGGATCGTGCCTCGCGAGTGCTCCATTTTCTGAAGAAATCGCAATCATTCCTAAGGAATATCTACCAGACAATGTTTCTGCTGGACGTTGTTCCTTCGAGCCTATTTGCTCTCCTTGCTAAGTTTCAAGATTTGAGTGCAGTTCACGATTGCGTGCGACAGTAGTTGGTGGCTGGTGCCAAGGCTGCTTTGTCGCTGGTGCGACAACACAGCCCTGATGTGGACATTGTAGCTGTTGCTGCTGGACCTCCAACGCCACTGGCAGGCTCGACCTAGAACGTGGTTCCCCATTATCAGGCGGTGGATCGTCCAGCAGAAGAAATTGTCGACTTCTTTGAGGAACAGACAAACGTTCTTCTGCTGCAGCAGTAGTTTAACCTGTATCCTGCACATAAATGTACCAGTGTTGTAAAGTTCGTATGTACGCTGTATATGAAATATTTGATATGTTAAGAGTTTGCTAGCTCGTATGTTTTGCGAGTGCGTTGCACTATGCGATTCCTTTTCGTTAGCCTGACGTGTGTTTATCTCAGCACCTTGCCAACCTGCCAGGTACGTTGCAGCTGGGTTGGTGTTTGTCAAGGGTTCGATTATTGCATCAGCTACTCGGGATATCACGATTGGTTCGTAGAACAGTTGTGTAAAGGGTGGCGCAGCCCCCGAGTGATGAGATCGCGACAAATAATAGGAAACACAGAGTTTGGGGCACTTAGCTTTATTTATTCGTAGAACAATAAGAGGTACAATGTGTGGCTAAGTAGCCTGGCTAAAAAGCCTTATTTGTAATGAAAAAAGTAAGAAAAACGACTAGGGGTAGAAGCGCTGCAGCTGCACGACGTTCCAGGGGTTGAAGTATGCGACTCTTGTCTCGAAATCTTTGAGGTGATAGGCGCCACCTGGGATTACTTCTGTAATCACGTATGGTCCTTCCCAAGGGAACTCGAGCTTGAGGTTCCCTTGCTGCTTCAGATGCACGACCAGGTCTCCTTCGACGAAGGATCTGGGGCGTAGCCCTCTGCTGTGGTAGTTGCGCAGGTTCTGCTGGTAGATCGTCGATCTTTCTGCTATGATGTCCCGTGCCTCGTCAAGGAGATCGACGGAGTCTTCGAGTGCAAGAGTTGATTCTTGCTCGTTGTAAGCGACCACTCACGGGGCTTTATAGCGTACTTCTGCGGGTAACACCGCTTCAGCACCATGCACCATGAAGAACGGGGTGTACCCCGTGGCACTGTTTGGAGTTGTGTGTAAGCTCTAGAGTACGGATTGCAGCTCGTCTGGCCAGCATCCGGCGGCTTGTTCGAGTGGCCGAAGGAGTCGCTTCTTGATTCCGCCGCAGATGAGCCCATTGGTCTTTTCGACTTGACCGTTGGTCTGTGGATGAGCTACGGAGGCATAGTTTATGTTGATTTCCAGGTTTTCGCAAGAAACCCTAGAACTCCTTAGAGGTGAAGTTCGTTCCATTGTCCGTGATGATGATGTGTGGAACTCCGAAGCGATAGACAATGGACTCGAAGAACTTGACTGCACTAGCTCCTAACTGGTTTGTCAACGGCATGGCCTCTATCCACTTGGTGAATTTGTCGACTGCGACCAAGAGGTAGACGTAGCCTCCTCGTGAGGACTTTGGGAGCTTGCCGACCATATCAAGACCCTATTGTGCAAAGGGCCAAGCCAATTGTATTGACCGGAGTTCTGCGCCAGGTGCGTGCGGTTTGTCCGCAAATCGTTAACATGTGTTGCATCTCTGGACTATGTCCTTGGCGTCGCGCATGGCCGTGGGCCAGTAGAATCCATCTCGTAGAGCTTTGGCGATGAGGGCGCGACTGCTGGCATGATGCCCACAAGTCCCTTCATGGATGTCGAGGAGGACGGCCCTTCCATCTGCGTTGGAGACGCACCGTTGGAGTACTCCTATGATGTTGCGCTTGTATAGTTCGCGTTGATGACGGTGAATGCCTTCGATCGCCGTGCAATGTGTCGCGCGTCCGTCGGGTCGTCTGGTAGCCTTTTGCTGAGAGGGTATGTGATGTAGGGTTGAGTCTAAGATGGCTCGATCATCATGACCCCCATTGGTCCTTCGATTCTTGTGTCAAGCTCCATGTCATTGAGTGTCGTTGGCTCATTGGGTGGCGTAGCTCCCGAGTCCATTGTTGCGCTTGTTTTCTTCTCTACAGCCTTTGGCTTGATGGAGCATTCGCAGATACGCTTGAGAAATACCCTAGGTGGTATGGGGGTGCAAGTGGAGCCAATATTGGCGAGTGCATCTGCCTCTTCATTGTTTTCACGGCCTACATGCCACAGCTCACAGCCGTCGAAGTCCCCTTCGAGTGTGTCGTAGAGGTCGCAGTAGGCGATCATATTGTCGTTCAGCGCATCACACTCGTGCATCGTTTGGTTGACGGACAGTTTGGAGTCACCGTAGATGATGAGCCTTTTGGCGTCGTGGGCTTTTGCCATTCGCATCCCGTGCAGTAGAGCCTCGTATTCAGCTTCATTGTTGGAGGCAGTGAACTGCATTCACAGAATGTATTTCAGCTTGTCTCCCTGGCGTTATGTCACTATGACACCTACGCCGGCTCCGTCCTTTTGCTTGGATCCATGGAAGTGCATTGTCTAGAGGTAAGACATATCTAGTTTTTTGGGGAGCTGATTCTCCATCCAGTGCACGAGGAAATCAGGGAGGACTTGCAAATTGATCGCGTCACACTTTTCATATGTAATGTCTCGTGAAGACAACTCGATTCCCCAAAGCACGACTCGTCCGGTGGCGTCGGGGTTGTTGAGGATATGCCCCAGCGGGGTGTCGTTGACCACCACGATTGGGTGCTCCTGGAAGTAGTGGCGCAGTCGCTTGGCTATCATGAAGACGCCGTATGCCAGCTTCTGGTAGTGTAGGTACCGCTACTTTGTTGGAGTGAGCACCTCGCTGAGGTAGTAGACTGGGCGCTGCACCCCGTGGATCTTGTTTTCCTCGGCTCGTTCCACCACGAGTATTGTGCTAACCACCTGGTTGGTGGCAGAGATATATAGCAGCAATGGTTCTCTTTCTCATGAGGTCACCAGTACTGGTGAGGTAGATAGTAGACGCTTGAGGTCTTTGAATGCTTCCTGCGCCTCGTCGGTCCACTCGAACTTTTCGGTTTTGCGGAGAAGTTGGTAGAAGGGCAGTGCCTTTTCACCCATTCGACTGATGAATCGACTGAGCGTCGCGATTCGCCCAACCAGCTGTTGGACGCCTCTTATATTCTTCGGCTTCTCCATGGCCAGTATGGCTTTTATTTTCTTCAGGTTCGCCTCAATCCCCCTCACAGAGATGAGATACCCGAGTAACTACCCATATGGTACGCCGAACGCGCACTTGTCCGAACTGAGCTTAATCCGGTAGCGGTCGAGGTTGGCGAAGGTTTCGCGTAAATCGTCGATTAGTGAGGCTTCCTCCTTTGTTTTGATGACGATGTCGTCGACGTAGACTTGGTTGTTGCGACCAAGTTGATCTTTGAGGCAAGCCTGCATGCACCGTTGATAGGTGGCTCCTACGTGTTTAAGCCCGAAGGGCATTGTGTTGTAGCAGAACACACCGAAAGGCGTTGTGAACGTTGTTTTCTCTTGATCTTCCTCCATCATTCGGATCTGATTATAGACTGAGTAGGCGTCGAGGAAGCAGAGGCGCTCGCATCCTGTGGTGGAGTCGATAATTTGGTCGATTCACGGAAGCGGGAAGTGATCCTTTGGGTAGTGCTTGTTCAGGGAGGTAAAGTCCACGCACATCTGCAGGATATCCGTGTCTTTTTTAGGTACAAGCACCGTGTTGGCGAGAAAAGTGCTCTCCTTGATCTCGCGTATGAACTTGGCGTCGAGGAGTCTGTTGATCTCCATTCCAACCGCCTTTTCCCTTGGTTCGGACAGTCACCGAATTATCTGTTTGACTGGCCTTGCATCTAGGTTGACGTGAGTGCGTGCTTGGCGTATTCCCTGGGAACTCCTGGCATGTCTGCTGGACACCAGGAAAATATTTCCCAGGGCTCATGGAGGAATTCGACAAGCGCGAGTTCCTATGCGGAACTCAAGTTGTTGGCGATGAGGGTCGTCTTTGTCGGGTCCGATGGGTGGACCTAGACTTTCTTTGTGTGCACCGATGAGTCGAAGGACAGGTCGGGTGAACTTGGCCGGCTCAGGGGAGGTAGACTATTGTCTATCGACTCCTTCAATCTTGCGAGCTCCTCCTGCATACCGAAGGACTGGGAGATTCTGTTGAATTCCCTATTGTAGCTCTCGGACCTTTCGAAGCTTCTGTTGATTGTGATGACGCCGTTTGTACCTGGCATTTTCATCTACAGGTAGGCGTAGTGCGGTACTGCCATGAACCTAGCGAACGCGACATGTCCGAGGATGTAGTGGTACTGTGAGGGCCAGTCAACGACTTCGAAGTCGATGCGTTCGCGTCGAAAGTTTTGCGGCGTGCCGAAGATGACGGCGAGGTTGATTTTGCCCAGGGGGTATATGCCCTTCCCTGGGACGATTCCGTGGAACGTCATGTACGAGACTTCTAGACACGTCAGAGGGATCCTCATTGCTCGTAAGGTACTTGCGAACATGAGGTTAATGCCGCTTCCACCATCCATGAAGACGTGACTCATGTCGAAACCTCCAATCTATGCCTCGAGTATGAGGGGACAGTGGCCTAGACGAGGGACTTGGCGTGGGTTGTCACGTTTGTCAAGGTGATGCAGGAGTCGCTTCCACTAAGGTACTCAGTGGTGGATGGCGGAGAGTTTATCACCAAGTTGACTTGGAGAGTGATGGCCTTCTGCACCCAATTTGAGGGGCGCCCTTTTTAGATCATCATGTTGCTCATGGCCCGTGGGTATGGCTCGCCACCTTGATTCTAGACCGGTACGGCCACGAGTGGTGGTACTCCAGGTGGTGGTGGAGGAGCTCCATGTGCTACGGGCCTGGGGCGACTTCGTAGCCCCTGTTGACCACGTCGCGATTCATCTGAGCCAGGCCCTCATGGAGTTTGAGGAACTCGTGGCAGTCCTTGAGAAGGTGGCTAGATTTTTCTTGTCGTCATGCTTGTCGATGTAGAAGTGCACGTTGCACGGCCCGGATAGTTTGTCTTCAATTGTTGTTGCGGGTGCCTCTTCACGAGTACGGCGTTGCCATACCTGCGTGGTTTTCCCGGAGTCGCTTTATCCACCACTGTGGTAGCCGCTGTTGCGGTTATCATCGCGTTTGTTGGCGTAGCCTGCTGCGGCCATATTGACATCATCGCGGTCATCGTAAACACGCATTCACTGCTTACCTCGGTGATCGCGTCTGCGCCCGAGGTCGTCGTCATCGTCAGACTAGGTGCCCTCCATCAGCCCACCGATTCATAATTTCCATCAGGTGGTCGACTGTTTTAGGCTTCGAGCGGCCCAGCTCCTCCCTAAGCTCTATGCGGTGAACGCCGCCGTTGAATGCATCGATTGCGCGATCCTCCAAGATATTTTCTGCAGAGTTCTTGATGATGGACCACCTCTGGATGTACGAGCGTAGAGATTCGCCTGACCTTTGCTAGCAGCATCTCAGTTCTTCGATTGATGCGGGCCTTTTGTAGGTGCCCTTGAGGTTGCGCACAAATCTGTAGACCAGCTCTTCCCAGCTGCGAATGGTCCATGCGGGAGGTTGTTGAGCCATGCTCGGGCGGCGCCCTGCAGCTGTAGCTGCAGGCATTGCATGGCCGTGCTTCGACTCCCGCCGTGGAGCCTAACGGAGGAGATGTGGTCCTCCGACCAGATTTTTGGGTCCTACAGGCCATCAAATTTTGGGTTCTCCGATGGGAGCTTGAACCCCTTGGGCATTTGCTTTTGCCTGATAGCCCTGCTAAAGCATCTGGCGCCATAGAGCTCCACGTCTTCGTCCTCTAAGTCAGTCGAACGGGACCGTCGTGCCCTTGACTTGTCGATTTTGTGCTACGTGATGTCATCACGTGCATCGCAATCGTGGTCGTGTCGCCATGAGCGATGGCGTCGAAACAGGTCGTGACTGTCGTTGCTGGACAAGGGTGAGGAATAGCGTTTTGCTAGAGCCTTGCCTTTCTTCGGCTCCGGCATCGGTTCTTTATCGAGAGTAGCCTTGATTAATCCCAAACCCGTGATCGTAGATCGGTGCATGGCGTTTCGGGGATCTTCAGTCGACGACTGGTTGTTGAGGAGGTACATGGTGGCCACTATCACCGCAGCTTGCGGAGTCTTTGGGACCACGTTGCCCTGTGTGTCGACTGTCATAGAGCTAAAGTCGAGCACTTTCGCAGCTTCTATGCACTCCTGCTCTGTGAGGTGGGCCATTCGAGATCGCCTCTTGTTGGCCACGTACTCATCGCCTTTAGAGGAGGATCCTCCGTAGGAGGAGAGCCCAGCTCATCGAAGAATTGACTCGTTCGCCGCCTTTTTGCGCGCTTCGAGTTGCGCAATCGTTTGTAATTGGCATATGCTCCTCCTTTAGTAGCCAATGATAGCCCATCAGCAGTTCTTGCGGTGTGCCGAGGGGTAGAGGATTGCCTCGCAGGGCTTCTCGGCAACGAGCCCACTCGAGATCGTTGAGCTTGATCACAACACGTTCACCAGTGTGTTCGTTCACCATGGTTGGAGGCTCGACTTCCCCTCCGTTGTTGACGGGCACGCCATTGCCACCGTTGGTGAGGCCGCCATTGAGTGGTCCGCCGTTAGGTATGCCACCGTTGGGTGGATTCGGGCTGTTGCCACCGTTTTCGCGATTGGCGATGGTTTCACCGGTGTTGATGACGGCGCACATGAAGTGTTTGGGGAAGCTGTTGCTTCTGCAATTTTCGGATCCGGAGCCATAAACCCCATCTTCCGTTCCTAGGCCACCTAGATCGGATCCGCGACTGATGTCGCTGTCCGTGCTCTCAACTGCTGTTGAGGTGTTGAGATCACTAAGGGCGTCGATTGGTGGTAGGAACCACGATGCTAGAGCAATCGCGGATGCTGCTAGCTGGTCAGGCATGCAAAGCGTTCCCATCTGACCAACTTGGAAGCGGAAGCTCCCGATCACTAGGCTGATTCCATCGCCCACGGACTCGAAAGTCGGGCGAGTGGCCGGTGTGTGGACGGTGAAGTCGAACGCACCGAAGAGCTAGTGAATCTCTGATGTTGCGGATTTGCAGATCGCGGTTGATGGGTCCAAAGAAGCCGCAATATCAGCACTCCCGATTCCCACAGACGACGCCAACTGACGAGGGTTTAATTCATCAATGCCCATTGTTATGGACTTGGGTTTTGGAGAAGGAGGGAGCGCTGGAAGCATCAATCGGCTAGCAAACGGGCAAACAGGGACGCAAGGTTTACCTAGGTTCAGGCCTCGTAGAGGTCCCTACTCCTGCTTGTTTGCTCTTGGAATTATCGGAGGAATCGAAGATTATAGGGGCGCGCAGATGCAATCTGGCGAGAGTTGTGGAAACTAGGGTTGCATGTGTCCTCCTTGCCGCCCCCTCCTAGCCTTTATATAGATAGGCCAGGTCTCGGGTAGCAGGTCGAGTCGGTTACAGATTAGGGTTTTTCCCTTTAAATTTCTATCTTTAAACTTCTTGTCTCGCAAGTCATCGAGAGTCCGTGGGCCACTCGAAGTCTTCATCGGGCCGTGGCAACACCGTGGGCTTCCACCGTATCTGGACCGTATATACCAAACTCGAATACCTGCAGGGTATACCCATGTCACTGTCAAAACAGACCAGCAGGTAAAAACCAATTTTTTCGAAGACCTTCTGTTGCTCAAATCGAAAAGTGTTGAACTAACGAAAGTTAGAAAACAACCTGACATTCATGCGTCAAAAGGACATACAGAGATTTTACACGAATTTTTACGGTGAAGCAAAAAAATCTGTTTCGGGATAGCAACTTTCCCAGCATTACTTCTCTCTCATTATAGGTTACTCTTGGCACAAAAACCAAATAAAAAGGATAAGGAGCGGTTATTACTGAAGTAATAACTTCCAAGACTCATCTAAAACTTTTTTGTTATCTCCCAATAAGTACTTTTGTTTAACGCCTTTAAGTTAGGCATAAGAAGCAAGAAAAAGAATCAAGTGTTCTCAAATGAAGAAGCATTAAGACTAATACCAGAAATTTCTTCAACAAGGCAAGGTATCTCATCCAAATAAGTTCTAGAGTATCCTCTCTCAATGCTTTTGGGTTCACTACTTTCATCCAACTGGTTTTCAGGAACAATCAAATTAAGATTCTTTTCTATGGCTTCATGCATGGCTACAAGTTTGAAAGGTATTGGTATCTTAATTTCCTTCCCCATTAGGTTCGGTTTTGTTCATCTTTTCTCGTGTACGAATAACATCTACACATGAGCCTAGCATATTAAAACATTCAAAGACTTTTCTAGCTTCCTTGGCAACATCATAGAATTCCTTAAGCAAAGTTTCCAAAAGAAAATCTCTCTTTTCAGGGTCCTCAATTTCCTTAAGTTTAAGAAACATTACTTGCATTAAGGGGTTAAGGTTAACAAACCTAGTTTCCAACATGTGTACCAAAGAAGATGCAGCAATTTCATAATTTGGAGCAAGTTATGGAAGGGATCTATCCTCAATATCCTCATGCTTACTAACATGATTAAAGAATTCTTCAATATTATCTTTTCCAATTATAGAGCCACTACCTACAGAAAGGTCTTTCAAAGTGAATTTAGGGATCAACATGGTGAGCTAAGAAAGAGGTAACAACTATAGAAAGACTTAATTTTTTGTGTTTTAATAAAGAAAGTAAACCAGTAAAACTAATTTTTGTGTGTTTTTGATAAAGAAACAAGCAAACAAAGCAAAAATAAACTAAGCAAAACAAATAAAACAAAGTAAAGAGATTGGTTTTGATGGAATCCCCTTGTGAAGATGTCGTTGACTCCCCCGGCAACGGTGCTAGAAAAGAGTTACTTGTTGGCCCAAAATATATCGAGCTCGTTGGGGAACCGCAAGAGGAAGGTATGATGAGCACAGAAGCAAGTTTTCCATCAGTTATGAAACCAAGGTTATCGAACCAGTAGGAGCAAGGAAACACCTCCAAGGTGTTGTTTCCAACTTGGAATCCTGCACAACACAACCAGAGAACTTTGCCCCCAACTTACAGTGAGGTTGTCAATCTCACCGATTTTTCTGAAAACAAAGGATTAAACGTATTGTGTGGAAGATAGTAATACCTTGTAGAAAGTAAACAAAAAACAGTAAATAGATTGTAGATTCACAGTAAAAGAAAGGACGGGGTCCATAGTTCACTAGTGGTGGTTCTCCTTAAGATAGATGACATGTTGGGTGAACAAATTACACCGGGGCAATTGACAAACATCGATAAAGCATACATGCATATACTAATCATCTTGACTCCTATGAGATTTGATTGGGCATTACAACATTATACATAGACCGTAATCCAACTGCATCTATGACTAATAATCCACCTTCGGGTTATCAATCCGAACCCCCTCCAGTATTAAGTTGCATGCAACAGATAATTGCATTACGCATTGCGTGTAAACTAAACAATACGATTGTTCTATGAACAAAGGATTGTTGTTTTCTCCCTAGTCGCAACAGCACATCTAGTACCTTAGAGATTTCTATCACTTCCCCAGATTACTAGAGGCATGAACCCGCTATCGAGCATAAATACTCCCTCTTGGAGTTGCTAGCATCTACTCGGCCAAGATATCTACTAACAACTGAGAGCATGCAAGATCAAAAATAACAAAGACATGATAGAATCAATAATCAATCTGAAATAGAATCTCAATATCCATCGAATCCCCGCAAACACAGCTTGTAGGATTACAAATAGATTATCTTGATCATGAACGGAGCTCACAAGATCTAAACATGGTAGCACAAAGGATAATAACCAACCATCTAGCTACTACATGGACCCGTAGTCCAAGGATGAACTACACATCCATCACGCTAGAGGCTTGCATGGTGATGAAGAAGGCCTCCAGGCTGAATTCTTGTCAACACCCGGATTTTTAATCCCAGATGCCTGTTACGTCATACATCGCAATCCCAGGATTACCATTTCTGCGAGACATAACAGATTGGATATCACAGTACATCATCCATTACAAACTGTAAATAAGGTCTTACACAAATAAGGATCTCATGATCCAGTCTTAATACAACAAGCAGCGGAATAATTAATAAGCGTAGCGGTGGGGTCCATATTCAAGGGCACAGGCAATGCTGACGAAGGCAGATAGTCCTAGTTATCATAGCCGTCCTGCTGGCCATCATCTTGGTAGTCTCCTTCATAGTCTGGCCATAGGAATAGCCAGGGAAAAAGCCATGAGTACTCTTTAAGTACTCGCAAACTACCACCAACAAGTAGTATAGTTCTAGTGTAAAGTGCTAACTCTAAGTTTAACTATAAAGTTAAGTTTGAAACCTAAGCTAAGTTCAGAAACAAAGAAAGATAAAATAAAGTTCTAAAATCACTTAAATTGGGAAGCTAGAGTCATAAACACAACCCTGTTGTGGTCAAGTCAAGTTCATCATTTATTTCATAAGTCATTTTGAAAACATCTGACAACGAAACAGTATGGCCACTCCAACTGTCCATAACCGCGGACGCGGCTATTCGAATAGTTTGACACTCTGCAGAGGTGGTACACTTTCACCACAAGACTCGATACATCTGTCAGGGATAACCCTGAATCATCATACTTAGTATGTAGATAATCAAACGTAACCTTTCCTTTAGACACCCTAGTATAAGCACCTCTCCTATGAGCATGGCCTCCCAACCATGACCATCTATCATCTTGGCCACTTCATAGGTGGACAACATTGAGAGGTAGCCTCGGCTCAAACCTCTCCCGTGAGGGAATTAATACTAATGCATATAAACTTCCGGCTAAGCCTTACCCAATTCAGGTATTGTGGTTGTATGGTAAATTTGGAATGGTATCGCATCTGAGTCCAACCATAAGTTTTGTAAAAGGTTAAAGCTCATGCCTCAACATTTTCATCATCATAAACCATTTGTGTTTCTCAACACATGTCAAAACCTCTCAATAGAATGACTCATCATAATAAGGTTTTCATAATTCATTTTCACCAAGTGTTCCCATCTAAAGTGACTCAAGTTTTTATCTAGCTCTAAGCTGCTAAGTTAAGAGTGTTCGCTAAGGTGTAAGATAGGATCAATCTCATGCCATAGAATGACATCTAAAGTTATCTATATAGGTCAAGTTTTATACTTTTTATGCTACCTTCAAAACAAGTAAGGGACTTGGTAAAATAAAGAAAGTAGAAGCTTGAAAGTAAGCTTGGAATAAGTACTAGTCAAAGTAATATAACCAAAGCATGCCTAATGCATCTTTGCTCAAATTATCTAGCTTAATTCTAGCTTGCTAAGCATTATAATTTCAAGTGTTAGTTTGCTTTGGTTGGTGCAGTGGTTGAAGTTTTCTTCCTCCTCTTGATAGCACTCCTCCTCCTCGAAAGCTTGGTCGGTACTATCGGCTATAAATACATACGGAGTACACAATCACCAAACAATGCTTAACTAGTCTACTTAGCATTCTAAGGCACACATTTGATGATGTATTATCATCACTAGCATCAAGGTTTTATTAACTAGTTGCATTCTTTTTATTTGAGAAAAGTAATTTCTACTCATTGAAAATAACTAAGATTTAATATTCACCACCTAAAATATGGGATCATGTGGACACATGTCCTCACCACATATTCTAACATGTGAGAATGTGATTTAAGGGTTGGATCACATTTTAATGGGTTTAAGTTTAGAATTTAATGATTTAAAGTGACTAGAAGTGCCTATATAGCCTTATTTTGGTTCTAGTCCAAAGTCACTGCATGTAAACCTTAATATTATTACATATTCAGATAGGTATGGTTAAATGTGATTTTTGAGAGTTGGAATCAACTCAAGAGCTATTTTGGTTGATTTTATAAAAATGTTTGAGTGTGCCAAAGCTTATGTCATGTTATTTTTACTAGGAGAGATCTCTAACTCTAAATGAAATAAATCCAACGGGCTTGGATAGATCTTTTCAAAAGCTTTCCAACACAATTGGAATCACTCCATTTGGATTTGTAAATCTCTCTCAATTGATTTTTAAACTAAGGGACAGAACTAAGTTCAAACTAAAATAGAAAAATCTAAGTTTGAATTACTGGGCTAGCGCGGGAACACTAGTGGGCTGGCCCAGTGGCGGTCTGCAGCGTAGAGAACAGCTGACAGGAGGGTCTACATGTCATTGGCTCTTTACACGCGAAGCGGTACGGGGCGATGTGGGCCGTTAGATTAAAATGAAGATCTACGGTTGTGGCTTGTCGTCGACGACGGACAGGTCACCGGCGAGGTGGAACCCTAGCGGCTCGGTTGGGGTTTGGGGCGGTTTACCGGGGCTCCGGCGAGGTTCGGCGAGGCGGGAAAATGAACAAGTCGAGGACGGCAGTTCTCCTGGTACCGGCGGCGTCCCGAGAGGTGGCCTTGATCAACAGCCGCCTTCTTCTCCCTCCGCGGCAGACTCCGGCGACATTCCGGCGCTGCAGACGGCGGCTTGCTCCAGTGGGGCTCTGGGAGTGTTCTGAGAGGGTGGGGATGAGAGTGGTGTGAGGAGTTGGTGCTGGGGTGGCCTCCTTTTATAGGCGCAGCGAAGCGGCAGGGGAGCATGGGCGGTGCTCGCCGGTGACGACGGCACAACGAGCTAGAGGTGTGGGCGGTGGGCTAGGACAGTGCGCTGTGCCCTGGCGAGTGTCACGGTGGTGCGTGTGCAGTAGTTTGTGGTCGGGGGAGGTGAGTGGCGATGTGCGCACTATGTCTCTGCCGATAGCGAGTTTCGCCGCGGCCGGCGACGACGAGGCATGGTCAGGGGAACGGGCATGTCCGTTGGCTTCCTAGGCCGGTGGTGATCGTGTAGGCGAGCGGCTAGAGCGAGGCGGGGTCTGGTCAAGCGGGGACCGTGCGCGCTCTGCGGGCACCGTTGGCATGGCCGACAGTCTCTAGGCGCGGCGATTCCTGGTTGCTCCGGTAGCTGTCCTTAGGCTGGGGCTGGTTAGGCGGTGGAGGTGGACCACAGGCTACCTCTTGGACATGGTGGACGACGCTGGTGGTGGCTGTGGCGTGCTGTCGCCGCTGGGGGTGCCCAAATGGTGCTCGGACTTAATGGCCATGACCATTTGGTCGTGGCACAGTGGGTGGCCAGGCTAGAGAGGGGTAGGGGAGTGCACTAGGTGGCTGTCGTTGCAAAATGGGAGACCAATTTGGTCCAAACACTACTCCAAATAGTGTTTTTGGTTTTGTTTGAATTCTGCCCACAAGGTGTTTGTGCAAATGGCCGAAAGAAATGAAGTTTTGAATTTTTGGATGATTTTTGGTGGAGTTGCTAGACACATGCTTAAGCCTCTGTGGTTGCTTGGGTTTTGAAAATGGAGCTCATTAGTGGTTTTTGAATAAGTGGGATCTTCTCATATGAACTACATTCAATTTTCAAATGCTATTTAAATTTAGTGTTTGAAAGTTTTTGGCAGATCACAAAGTGGGCCTTGGTACATAACTACATGTACTAGCAAGGGGTGCAAAGATCCACATTTGTTTCTGTTAAGAGTTGAGTCCTAGGAATAGCCAAAGTAGACATGGTAGTTAAAATGGCACAAATGACCATTTCTTTCTTTTATTCATTTTGATTTGTTTTTCTTTGGGATTTGTTTGGGAATGATCTAGATGATGTTTATTTCACCTAAGAATCATTTTACAAGCAATGGATTACTTAATCAAGGCAATTCAAAACAACTCCTATTTAAATGCACACACATATGAATGCTTTAATAATCTGCATTGGAAAAGTTTTTGTTAACCCTAATTTTGATGATTTGGATCTTAATAACCATGGATTAAAGTTTTGGGATGTTACAAACCTTCCCCCTTTAAACAAAATCTCGTCCCGAGATTTACAAAAGAAAACTAGGAACTAAAGAGATCTGGGAACTCTATCCTAATGTAATCTTCTCGCTCCCAAGTGGCTTCCTCTTCGGTATGGTTGCTCCATTGAATCTTGAGAAATTTGATACTTTTGGTCCTGGTGGTTCTGTAGGATTCCACTAAGATAGGATGGGAACTTCACGATATGTCAGGTCATTGTTGATCTCAACAGCTCGGTGATCGATGTTCTTGAAAACTTCAGTCTTCTCCGGCACTTCTAGGCATTTGCGAAGTAACGAGATATGGAACACATTGTGGATGGCTGACATTTCTTCAGGTAGTTCCAGTTGATACGATACTTCTCCTCGATGTTTCAGAATCTTGAAGGGCCCGATATATCTGGGGGCTAACTTTCCTTTCAGACTAAAGCGTTGGGTTCCCTTCAATGGCGAAACCTTGAGATATACAAAATCTCCGACATTGAAAGTCAGGTCTCTCCTTCTCTTGTCAGCATAACTCTTCTGTCTGGATTGGGCGGTCTTGAGGTGCTCACGGACTTTGTGCACCTTTTCTTCGGCTTCTCGGAGAATGTCGGGTCCAAAGATCTGACTCTCTCCTACTTGAGACCAATTCAAAGGGGTACGACACTTCCTTCCGTATAGGAACTCAAATGGTGCCATCTGCAAACTGGATTGATAACTGTTGTTATATGAGAACTCTGTGAAAGGCAGGCAGTCTTCCCATTTTGATCCGTACTCTAACACATAAGCTCTTAACATATCTTCTAAGATTTGGTTGATTCTTTCAGTCCGTCCATCAGTTTGCGGGTGATAAGCGGTGCTGGAGTTCAACTTGGTTCCTAATCCTTCCTAGACTTTCTGCCAAAATCTCGAGGTAAACTGGGTTCCTCGATCTGGCACTATGGTCTTGGGGGTTCCATGCAGACTAACAATCCTAGCAATATACAGCTCTGCTAGCTTCGAACTCTGGTAGGTTGTCTTGACTGGTATAAAGTGGGCTACCTTGGATAGTCTATCAACTATGACCGAGATCGAGTCATTTCCCCTACTACAAGTAGGCAAACCGGTGATAAAGTCCATTTCGACGGAATCCCATTTCCATTCTGGAATCTGCAGTGGTTGCAACAGTCCTGCGGGTCTCGGATGCTCTACTTTGACTCTTTGACAGATGTCACACTTGGCGATGTAGCTTCCGATTTCTCTCTTCATCTTGTGCCACCAAAATTGCTCTTTCAAATCTTGATACATCTTCGTTCCTCCGGGGTGGATAGAATAAAGAGTATCATGAGCTTCCTGCATGATAACATGCTTCACCTCCGAGTCTACTGGCACACAGATACGTCCTTTGTACCACAGAACTCCTTCTTCGTCTTCAGTAAATCCAGGTACCTTTCCTATACCAATACGACGTTTGATTTCATCAATACTTTCATTTTTCCTTCTCGGCTTCCTTGATTTGGCTAATCAAAGTGGGTTGAAGTTCAATACTAGCTAAGAATCTTTTGCTAACTAGCTCAGTTCTAAACTGCTCTAACTCCTCATACAAACTTGGCTGCTTCTCCTTGATCATAGTGTTTGGCCTACAAGGCAATCTGCTAAGAGCATCAGCTACCACATTGTCTTTGCCGGGGTGATAGTGAATGTCAAGGTCATAATCCTTGATTAACTCTATACATCTCCTTTGCCTCATATTCAACTCCTTCTGAGTGAAAATATACTTCAAGCTCTTGTGATCTGAATAAATCTCACAGCGATTACCCATCAGATAATGATGCCATGTCTTCAATGCCAAAACTACAACTGCTAGTTCAAGATCATGGGTCGGATAGTTCTGCTCATGCTGCTTCAGTTGCCAAGACAGATAAGCGATGACTTTGCCTTCTTGCATCAATACACATCTGAGACCAATCTTGGATGCATCACAATACACATCAAACGACTTCTTGATGTCTGGAATGATCAATATTGGGGCTGATATCAATCTCTTCTTCAGCTCTTGGAAACTGGCTTCACATTTGTCAGTCCATTCAAACTTCTGGTCCTTCTTCAACAATTGGGTCATGGGTCTGGTGATGCTCGAAAATCCTTTGACGAACTTGCGGTAATATCCCGCTAATCCGAGAAATGCACGGACTTGGGTTTGAGTGGTTGGGGCTTCCCATTCTTCGACATCTTTGATCTTGGCGGGATCAACAGAGACTCCTCCGGTAGACACGATATGTCCTAGGAATCCTACTTCTTTTAGCCAGAACTCACATTTTCTGAACTTGGCATATAATCGATGCTCTCT
This sequence comes from Avena eriantha, assembly GCA_910589775.1. Classification (NCBI taxonomy): domain Eukaryota; kingdom Viridiplantae; phylum Streptophyta; class Magnoliopsida; order Poales; family Poaceae; genus Avena; species Avena eriantha. Next base: position 358,057,795 of record OU342743.1, read on the forward strand.
TAGGGTTTCTAGGATGATTCTCAGATGTTGCTCATGCTCTTCTTCTGACTTGGAGTAGATAAGGATATCGTCGATAAACACAACTACAAACTTATCTAGGAAATTCATAAAGATCTTGTTCATGAGATTCATGAAATAAGCAGGGGCATTGGTTAATCCAAAAGACATAACTGTATACTCGTATAAACCATAGCGAGTAGTAAAGGTCATCCTCGGAATATCCGTTGCACGAATCTTAAGTTGGTGATAACCAGTCCTAAGATCAATCTTTGAGAATACCTGGGCTCCAGTCAACTGATCAAATAGATCCTCTATCTTTGGCAAGGGGTACTTGTTCTTGATGGTGATGTCATTCAATTTTCTATAATCCGTGCATACACGGTTGCCTCCATCTTTCTTGTCGACAAATAACACTGGTGATCTCCATGGCGATGCGCTTGGTTGAATCAAGCCTTTCTCTAACATGGCATCCAACTGCTTCTTCAGTTCCACTAACTCTGAGGGGTTCATGCTATAGGGTCTCTGGGCTATGGGTCCGGTTTCGGGGATTTGTTCGATAATGAACTCAATATCCCTATCCGGGGGCATACCTGGCAATTCATCTGGGAATACGCCGGGGTATTCACAGACTACTCTTACTTGGTCTATGGTGGGTAGGGCTAGACTCTTGTTGCACTTGAATTGACGAGGTAAGGTTTCAGATATATGCTCTACTGTGACTCCAGAGCTACTGGCCATGGTGATGGCTTTCTTAGCACATTCTATTAGTCCTTTATGCCTTGACATCCAGTCCATACCTAGTACTACTTCCAATCCTTTGGTTCCAAGTACAATTAGGTTGGCATAAAAATCTATCCCATGTATTCTGATAGGCACAACTTTGCAAATTTTTCTAGCTTTTGTAGTTGAACCGGGGATTTGAACTATCATGACATGCTTCAAGTTGGTTTGGTGAATCTTACTAGTGCATGCAAATTCTTCGGTGACAAATGAATGCGATGCTCCCGAATCAAACAATACCCTTGCTAAAACTGAGTTGACAGAAAACATACCCAACACTACATCTGGCACTTCTTGGGCTTCCTCGGCGTTCATGTGGAAGAGACGACCGTTGCGGTTGTGAGGATTCCTTGGGGCAAATCTTCTTCCTGGTTGAACACGACGCTACTGTTGAGCTGGGGCATTTACATTGGCAGTGGCGGTAGTCTTCTTGGGACACTCATTGGAATAGTGATCCTTCAGTCCACACTCAAAAAAGGTGATCTGGGACTTGTCTTTTGCTGCGACAGGCATAGCATAGCTGCCAGTTCTGGGTGCAGTGTTGTTATTATTATTGTTGTTGTTGCTCTTGGGAGGGGCACGGTTGAAATTGTTTGTGTTACTGGAGTTGTTGTTGTTTCTTCCTGACTTCACATTGCCTCCGCTATGGTTGGAGTAGCTTGGGCGAGACATTGTAGGTCGGTTGTTCCTTGGTGCATATCCTGGTGAGGGGTTGGGACGGTACTTCTGGTGACTGCTAGATCCATATTGCTGCATCACACGACATTTGCGATTGTCGTTTGCTTGGTTAATCTTCCCTTCCATCTGAATGGCAGAGTCGACTAGCTCTTCGAGATCCTTGAAGCAGATGTTGACAAGGACAGTCTGCATCTCGTCATGCAATCCGTTCAGGAATCTCTCCTTCTTCTTGGCCTCCGTGTTGATCTCATCAGGGGCGTACCTTGCAAGCGACAGGAATCTGTCACGGTTCTCCACCATAGTCATTCTGCCTTGCTTCAAGTCGCAGAACTCATCCCTCATTCTGGTGACTAGACCCTGTGGCACGTGGGTGTGGCTGAACTTGATTTTGAAGGCTTCCCATGTCATCACTTGACCATGGTTCATGTTACGGATACTAGTCCACCAAGCTCTTGCATCTCCTGCCAGATAGTGGGTGGAGAAGAGAACTTTCTTGTTGTCATCAACTCCTGCTACTTCTAAGTTGTTTTCCATTGTCTGTAACCAGTCTTCAGCATCTAGTGGGTTTTCAGCCTGGTTAAAGATTGGGGGATTTGTATTCTGAAAGTTTTTTAGTTTGGATCCATGATGATTCTGATTTCCATGCCCTTTGTTGTTTTGGGCCATCTGAGCTATCTGCTGCAATGTTGCTAAGTTGGCCTGGCGCTCTGCCCTGCTTGCTTCACGGTCTAGAACTAACATCTGCATAATCTGCAGCATTGGGTCTTGCGATGAACTGCTCCCTCCTGGGTTTCCACGAGTCATCTGAAGATTGATGTAGATAAAGGGGTAAGAGGGAAAGTTCTAAGGTTCATGTTTTTGGTTTCAAAGCTAAAACTTTGAGTTTGACTCAGGTTTTGCAACTAACTTCATTTTATTCCTTCAAACAAGCACACGATACAAACACACACATAACACAACAAGGAAAACAGATGGTTTTAAGAACCATTCTGCAAACTACGATACAGTGGGACCGATACATCTCATGCTACGACAGTGCTCTACTCATCGTCGATGAAGTCGGAGTCCTCATCGTCAGTGTAGAAGTCCACAGCATCCTCCTCCAGAAAGTCATCTTCATTGTTGAGGTAAGAATCCATGTCTCCCTGGATGTCTTCACCCTCCTCTTCCTCCTCCTTTGCTGCAAGCTGAGATTCTTGCTCCTTGACGGTCTTCTCGAGGTCGGCCACCTTCTTGCAAAGACGGGCGATGGTGCGATCCTTCCTTTCGCGCTGGAGGCGAAGATACTGACGGTCCTTGACTAGCAGTGAGAAAGTCTGGGCCTTCTGGTCGGCAATGGCACGGTTGTGGTTGGCAAACTCCCTAGCATTGTCCAATTCCTTCTGGCGATCGTACAGCAGGAAGTCAAGGTTCTCCACTTGACGCTTCAACTCTGGGTGACTTGGCATCTCCATCGGCATTCCCATGAAGTCACGCCTTGCATAGTAAGCAAAATGAGTTCCTTGGATTTGGTTGACGCTAAGGGCACATAGACGTGCGAGAGCTTCATGCATTGCCCTGGCTAATCCATCTAGCCAGTTGTTCTCTCTTACGGAGAACTGGATTCTCCCGGACGTTGGTGCTTCGATGCTTCCTCGAAGATCAACGGTGACCAGCCACTACAAATCTCCTCCTGGGGGTCCTGGAAGTTGAGCTCCAAGAAACTCCAGATGTGGGTGTCCTAGTAACTCCGACAATGAATCTAGGTCCCTCTCGAAGATCAGCTAACCTCCGTTTCCCAACTGGTAGAACTTGCTGAACTGATTCTCCATCTACAAGAATTAAGGATGAGGAAGTTAGTGAAGTGATCAAGTGTGTCAAATTTTAGGTAGTAATGTAAGAATTTGAGGAACATGGATTTTTGAGAAAGAATGAATTCCCAAGGGTAAGAGAGGAAGTAGTTTTTCATAAATACTCACTTTGGTTTTGAAATTAAGTTTTTGTTTGGACATCCATTCTAACTAGGGTCTCCTATGGTCAGGATGGCTCTGATACCAACTTGTCAACACCCTGATTTTTAATCCCAGATCCTGTTATGTCATACATCGCAATCCTAGGATTACCATTTTTGCGAGACATAACATATTGGATATCACAGTACATCATCCATTACAAACCATAAATAAGGTCTTACACAAATAAGGATATCATGATCCAGTCTTAATACAACAAGCAACGGAATAATTAATAAGCGTAGCGGTGGGTTCCATCTTCAGGGAAACAGGCAATGCTGACGAAGGCAGATAGTCCTAGTTATCATAGTCGACCCGCTGGCCATCATCTTGTTAGTCTCCTTCATAGTCTGGCCATAGGAATAGCCAGGGAAAAAAGCCATGAGTACTCTTTAAGTATTCGCAAAGTACCACCACCAAGTAGTATAGTTCTAGTGTAAAGTACTAACTATAAGTTTAACTATAAAGTTAAGTTTGAAACCTAAGCTAAGTTCAGAAACAAAGAAATATAAAATAAAGTTCTAAAATCACTTAAATTGGGAAGCTAGAGTCATAAACACAACCCTGTTGTGGTCAAGTCAAGTTCATCATTTATTTCATAAGTCATTTTGAAAACATTTGACAACGAAACAGTATGGCCACTCCAACTGTCCATAACCGCGGACGCGGCTATTCAAATAGTTTGACACTCTACAGAGGTGGTACACTTTCACCACAAGACTCGATACATCTGTCAGGGATAACCCTGAATCATCATACTTAGTATGTAGATAATCAAACATAACCTTTCCTTTACACACCCTAGTATAAGCACCTCTCCTATGAGCATGGCCTCCCAACCATGACCATCTGTCATCTTGGGCACTGCATAGGTGGACAACAATGAGAGGTAGCCTTGGCTCAAACCTCTCCCTCGAGGGAACTAATACTAATGCATATAAACTTCCAGCTAAGCCTTACCCAATTCAGGTATTGTGGTTGTACGGTAAATTTGGAATGGTATCGCATCCGAATCCAACCATCAGTTTTGTAAAAGGTTAAGGCTCATGCCTCAACATTTTCATCATCATAAACCATTTGTGTTTCTCAACACATGTCAAAACCTCTCAATAGAATGACTCATCATTCTAAGGTTTTCATAATTCATTTTCACCAAGTGTTCCCATCTAAAGTGACTCAAGTTTTTATCTAGCTCTAAGCTGCTAAGTTAAGAGTGTTCACTAAGGTGGAAGATAGGATCAATCTCATGCCATATAATGACATATAAAGTTATCTATATAGGTCAAGTTTTATACTTTTTATGCTACCTTCAAAACAAGTAAGGGACTTGGTAAAATAAAGAAAGTAGAAGCTTGAAAGTAAGCTTGGAACAAGTGCTAGTCAAAGTAGTATAACCAAAGCATGCCTAAAGCATCTTTTCTCAAATCATCTAGCTTAATTCTAGCTTGCTAAGCATTATAATTGCAAGTGTTAGCTTGCCTTGGTTGGTGCTGTGGTTGAAGTTTTCTTCCTCCTTAACACTCCTCCTCCTCGAAAGCTTGGTCGGTACTATCGGCTATAAATACATACGGAGTACACAATCACCAAACAATGCTTAACTAGTATACTTAGCATTCTAAGGCACACATTTGATGATCTATTATCATCACTAGCATCACAAGGTTTTATTAACTAGTTTCATTCTTTTTATTTGAAAAAAGTAATTTCTACTCATTGAAAATAACTAAGATTTAATATTCACCACTTACAATATGGGATCATGTGGACACATGTCCTCACCACATATTCTAACATGTGATAATGTGATTTAAGGGTTGGATCACATTTCAATGGGGTTAAGTTTAGAATTTAATGATTTAAAGTGACTAGAAATGCCTATATAGCCTTATTTTGGTACTAGTCCAAAGTCACTGCATGTAAACTTAATATCATTACATATTCAGATAGGTATGCTTAAATGTGATTTTTGAGAGTTGGAATCAACTCAAAAGCTATTTTGTTGATTTTATAAAAAAAATTGACTGTGCCAAAGCTTCTGTCTTGTTATTTTTACTAGGAGAGATCTCTAACTCTAAATAAAAAATGCAATGGGCTTGGATAGATCTTTTCAAAAGCTTTCCAACACAATTGGAATCACTCCATTTGGATTTGTAAATATCTCTGAATTGATTTTTAAACTAAGGGACAGAACTAAGTTCAAACTAAAATAGAAAAATCTAAGTTTGAATTACTGGGCTAGCGCGGGAACACTAGTGGGCCGGCCCAGTGGCGGTCCGCAGCGTAGAGAACAACTGACAGGGGGGTCCACATGTCATTGGCTCTTTACACGCGAAGCGATACGGGGCGATGTGGGCCGTTAGATTAAAAGGAAGATCCATGGCTGTGGCTTATCGTCGACGACGGATAGGTCGCCGGCGAGGTGGAACCCTAGCGGCTCGGTGGGGGTCTAGGGCGGCTTACCGGGGCTCCGGCGAGGGTCGGCGAGTCGGGCAAACGAACAAGTCGAGGACGGCGGTTCTCCTGGTACCGGTGGCGTCCCGAGAGGTGGCCCTTATCAACGGCCCCCTTCTTCTCCCTCCACGGCAGACTCCGGCGAAATTCCGGTGCTGCGGGCGGCGGCTTGCTCCGGTGGGGCTCTGGGAGTGTTCTGAGAGGGTGGGGATGAGAGTGGTGTGAGGATTTGGTGGTGGGGTGGCCTCCTTTTATAGGCGCAGCAAAGCGGCATGGGAGCATGGGCGGTGCTCGCCGGTGACGACGGCACAGCGAGCTAGAGGTGTGGGCGGTGGGCTAGGACGGTGGGCTATGCCCTGGCGAGTGTCACGGCGGTGCGTGTGCAGTGGTTTGTGGTCGAGGGAGGTGAGTGGCGCTGCGCGCACTATGTCTTTGCCGACGGCGAGTTTCATGGCGGCCGGCGACTACGGGCCATGGTCGGGGGAACGGGCATGTCCGTTGGCTTCCTAGGCCGGTGGTGGTCGTGTAGGCGGGCGGCTGGAGCAAGGCAGGGTCTGGTCGAGCGGGGACCGTGCACGCTCTGCGGGTGGCGTCGGCATGGCCGACCGTCTCCGGGCACGGTGGTTCCTGGCTGCTCCGGTCACTGTCCTCGGGCTGGGGCTGGTTGGGCGGTGGAGGTGGACCACAGACGACCTCCTGGACATGGTGGACGATGTTGGCGGCGGCTGTGGCGTGTTGTCGCCGGTGGGGGTGCCCAAAAGGTGCTCGGCCTTAATGCCCATGACCATTTTGTCGTGGCACAGTGGGTGGCCGGGCTAGAGAGGGGTAGGAGAGTGCACTGGGTGGCTGTGGTTGCAAAATGGGAGACCAATTTGGTCCAAACACTGCTCCAAATAGTGTTTTTGGTTTTGTCTGAATTCTGCCCACAAGGTGTTTGTAAAAATGTCCGAAAGAAATCAAGTTTTGAATTTTTGGATGATTTTTGGTGGTGTTGCTAGACACATGCTTAAGCCTCTGTGGTTGCTTGGGTTTTGAAAATGGAGCTCATTTGTGTGGTTTTTGAATAAGTGGGATCTTCTCATATGAACTACATTCAATTTTAAAATGCCATTTAAAATTAGTGTTTGAAAGTTTTTGGCAGATCACAAAGTGGGCCTTGGTACATCACTACATGTACTAGCAAGGGGTGCAAAGATCTACATTTGTTTCTATTAAGAATTGAGTCCTAGGAATAGCCAAAGTAGACATGGTAGTTAAAATGGCACAAATGACCATTTCTTTCTTTTATTCATTCTGATTTGTTTTTCTTTGGGATTTGTTTGGGAATGATCTAGATGATGTTTATTTCACCTAAGAATCATTTTACAAGCAATGGATCACTTAATCAAGGCAATTCAAAAAAACTCCTATTTAAATGCACACACATATGAATGCTTTAATAATTTGCATTGGAAAAGTTTTTGTTAACCCTAATTTTGATAGTTTGGATCTTAATAACCTTGGATTAATGTTTTGGGATGTTACAATTCTCCCTGCCGGCAGCGTGCCAGGAAGAGCTTCAGATCTCTATCGGTCGAGGGATCGAGATGACGGTGGCTATAAACTCTTTTGTGGAATTTTGATCGAGGACCTAGGGTTTCTGTATCGGAGGCATATTATAGGCGAAAGGGGAGGCCGAGGGGGTGCCCTAGGCGGCCACACCACCCCTGGCGCGGGCCAGGCCTGGCCGCGCAGCCAGGTGGTGTGGCGGCCCTCTGGCCCCTCTCCGTCACGTATTCTGGCTCCGTGTTCCCCTCGGTGAAATACTGACTTTGGCTTTTGTCCCGTCCAATTCCGAGAATATTCATTTTCTGACTTTCCTAGAACCAAAAAAACAAAAAACAGGCAGTTGGCACTGTGGCATCTTGTTAATAGGTTAGTCCAAGAACGTGTATAAAAAGTACTCGAAAGTGTGGACAAAACATAAGAAAGTAGATAAAAACCAAGCATGGAACATCAAAAATTATAGATACGTTTGCAACATATCACCTACCCACTAAAACCAGGACCTAAGATCGGTGGAGCTGCCATGGGAGCATGCATGGGAGGCCAAATCTGACGAGTAGCACAACTCCCAGCCGGCGGTGAACATTGCGGTGGCCCCGACGTCATCGGTGCTACAACCTTAGCGAAAGATCACGGCAAGCATGGCAAAGTCAGGCTCGATGATGGAGACAGTGCATCTGATGATGGAGGAGTAGACAGATTTAGTGAAGAACTTGCAAGATCAGTGAAGGAGGGAGATGGATCGCCGGTGGCAACAAAGCCCGACAAAGCCCAACGAAGAACAAACGGTTGAGGCAGCTACCGATGTGGGAGAGAGATCGGGGAACGATCGGTTAGGGTGCACACGTTGGATCCAACCCCTTGAACCTGCAGCTCAGATACGTCCACGGGTTTGAATGACCCGGATCCAATGCATGCCCCCCACCCACAGCTGCCATGATCGACGTAGTTTGAAACTCCTGAACCTTACGCGAACGCATGCATCGCTGGCGAGCCATCGTTCCCTGGATCTTACGCCTTCACTAAGAATAGACCAAGAATAGGATCCGGTGTCACTATCTACCATGGAAGAGGACCATGCCAAGGTCCCCTCAGTAACCCTGATGAAGACAATGACGAACAACGGCGAGGTCACAATGCCGAAGGTGCGCCCACCGGCGACATAGAATGTGTACGATCTGATTGAATGACCAAGGATTCCTCCTCCTTGCAAAACAACAAAGACTTTACTCCGACCACCCAAAGGCTCGATGGCGTATAGTGCCTGCTTTCCTAGAATATCAATGTAGAAGTTGGGTAACCGGCATCATTCCATAATTCTTAGACTAGTTCCTCCTTCGACCTTCTCCTCATGTGGATCACCGGCGTCCATCCCTCCTCCCGATCATCATCATCCAGTTCTTGCAAGGCCACCTAGACCTGAATTGAATCTCCTTCCTCATTCGACCCCCCAAACAAGGAATCAAGGACCGAGAAGCGCAAGCCACCTGAGGAAGACATCATTCCACAGCAAGCGAGCGGAGGTGAACACGGACGCGGTGCTAGTGTGAGACTTTTTTTACCCTGGACTATGAGGCAATCACCCCACAGTAATTTATTACTCAAAAATAAAACCAACTAGAGTTATTTACAGATAAAAGGCAAAAAGTAGCTAAATCATGTAGACTACCTATTTACAAACTCGGCCTGGACTAAATGGAGTTATTTACAGACAAAGCTAGAAGGATCACTAATGTAGAGTTTCTATCCATGTCACAAGGTTGGCTTTATATTTGTGTTTAATCCCGTGCTTTAACAAGGTGATGTCATGTATGAATTTAGATCTCCATTTGGAAAAAGCTGGCCTCTTGTGATTGAAAATCTTCTCATTCCTGACCTACCAGATGTTCTAATAGGCTGTGATTAAAACCTCCATAAAGAACGGGTGACCAAAAGCTTTTTGGCATTAGCTATAATCTCTTGTAAATCATTATGAGGTTGCCATGTTATTTGTAGATAGTTCCAAATCCTAGCACTGAAATTGCATTCAAAAAACAAATGTATCTGGTCCTCATATGCTCAGTCGGCACAATTCACAGTGCACATCATCTGTGACCTGCCAATGTCGTCTTTGGAGAAGATCGTGAGTATTTAACATGTCCCTGAGCAATATCCAAGCAAATATCTTTGTTTTCATAATACAGCTTGACCTCCAAATCTAAGAGTAAACTTTAAGCTCCTTGATATGCTCATGAATAAATTTATAGAACTGGTCTGGGGTATACGTTTCACCTCATCTATAGGTCCAAACGTCCGACTGCTGAGATAAGGGATTATTCTACATTATTATCCTAAAATCATCAAGCTCCTGGTAGACACTAACCGACAGTGGTAAATAAAAAAGATTATGGATATCTTCCATAGCATAAACTTTAGCAGCTGAAACATTCTCATTCAAAGCATATGAGAATAATCTTGGAAATCTGTTTTTGAGTGATTAAATGCTGCCTTGTAATGACCAATTGTCAGACCAGAACAGGAAGGTGTCTCCTCTTCCCATAGTTACAACAACAATGCCTCTGTAATTATCTACCTGTTTAAGCATATCCCTCCACCAAAAGGATCCACACAAGTTTTCTGCATGAGGAATCTTGTCAGTATAGTAATAACTCCACACAAGCTGTACCCAAGAAACCTCCTTATTATTGTAGAACGTGTCTAGAAATTTGATAAGCTAGTGTGAGACGTTGTCGGCGGAACCTACCCTATGGCAGCATCAGAGACCATGTCGGCGCAAATAGGAAACCTGATCCTGTTGTCTCATTGTTAATGCAAAGGAAAACTTAAAATTGGGGGAACTTTTACTCCCTCGGCCTCTGCACCAACTAGGGATGCAGATGACCATTAAGTATGAGTACCATGATTTTAATCTCGATAAAACACCAAATGTGGTCCTCGGAATAAATTGCATGGGTACCAGGAGGCGATTGTCAAGTATAAATAGTAACCTGAATTCGTGGGATTTGAACCGTTGGTTTTGTATATTCGCTCCCCCAATCAATTGGAGTTGAGCTAGGCTGACTTGCTTAAACTTACTACATACTGTCGATCCATTCAATAGGCCAAATAAACTTGCTTGTGCACAACCTAGTGAGTCAGTAGAATAATTAACTAGTGATCGTGTCAGAGGGCGGCACGTGGAACCTTATCCTCCTCCTCCTCTAGGTCTCCTCGCTATGTCGGTTGAGGCCAACGGGCGAAGCCTGTTTCGGCGGACAGTGGTGGCGGGACGAGTTCCAAGTGCGAGGTGGCGGCCTTGATGACCGGCACGCCTTTCTATCACTCTACAAAGTTTCTTTTAACGGAAAGGGTGCGTCCAATTTTTCCATTCAACCTAGAGTCAGAAACATGTACGTGATTACAAGCCCGGGTAGTTTCTCTATCGAACAAAACAAAAAATCCCAGGTTGTTGCTGTTAGAAATAATGGGCTAATCTATTTAAGCCCATATGTGATTTCAGTTTTTCCGTAAATTCCAAAGCCCATGTGTGTGGAAGCCCATGTGTGATTTGTCCCATTTTGGTGGCAGCTCACATATGAGTGGAGTGGGAGCTAAAGTTTAGTCCCACATGAAAAGTTGGAGGAGAGTTACACCACCTTATAAGGTGGAGTGGTTCACCACTTAGTAAAGTGAGTGAGAAGAGGAGAACTACATGTGTGCTCCTCCGACGACGACGCCGCCACTCGCATGCTCGCTCGCTCGTCTCGTCACGACGCGCACGCCGCGGGTTGCAGGTTATGGGAATCTCGCCGAGCGGGCTTGGTCCACGACGTGCCCTATGAGGGATTCCCGAACCGCTCTATATAAACGCCAGTGCGGCTTCCACCACGAACACACCGAAAACCAATCAAGGGTTTTGCCTCCTCTCTACCTTGCGCCACCACCATAGTCTACTCCATCCCGCTTGCCATCGTGCACCGGCGGAAGGGAGAGCAGGTCTCCGGAACCACTCGCCTTTGCGATCCTGTACAGGAGAGGGCAAATAAGGTTTTTGGGAAGCACTCTGCGCGACTGCTCGAGTTCTGCATCATGGCTCGTCTTCCATCCAAGTCAGCCGGTGCTGCCTATCATCGTCTTCGTCGCCGTCTGCTTCGATCAATCTTCCCCAAGGTTACTGTTGTGACTAGTGCAATCGAATGGTACGTGCGACGTGTTGCTGCCTGGTTATTCATCATGTTCTGCGAGTACTTGTTTAGCTGCTGCATGTTTACGTTTATCTTGTTGTTTAGTACATCTAGTATGTTCGAGTTACATGTGCTAGTAGCTGGTATTGTCATGTTTAATATTCTAGAATTAATCATGGAATTTGTGCCTAATTATCCAACAATCCAAAAACCTTATTATAGGCAATTTTCCGAGATAAACATGGGACACATGGCCGATGCGATGAAGCCGGAAAAGTTTACCGGTGTTGATTTTAAGAGGTGGCAGTATAAGACCACTATATGGCTTCAAAATCTGAAAATATTCGAGGCTAGTGAGGGTTTACTTGAAGGAACTATATCTGAACAAGATCAGAACAAGTTCAAGAAAACCAATCTTGCCTTTGTGGGATGTGTTTGGAGTGTTCTTGACAACAAGCTGTTTGATGTGTACATGCATTTCAAAGATGGCAAAGAGCTCTGGGAGGCACTGAATGCTAAGTTCGGTGTAAGAGATGCTGGCAGCGAACTGTACATCATGGAGAACTTTCATGATTACAGGATGGTTAACAACCATTATGTATTCGAATAAGATCATGAGATACAGTGTTTTGCCAAGGAGCTTGAAATCCTTAAGTGTAACTTACCCAACAAGTTTGTGGCTGGGTGCATCATTGCAAAGGTGCCTTCTTCATGGAGGAACTTTGCCACAACTCTCAAGCATAAGAGACAAGAGATATCAGTTGAAAACCTGATAGCGTCTCTTGATGTTGAGGAGAAGGCTCGGGCTAAGGACACTGCTAAGAAAGGAGGGGAGGGCCAGTCTAGCACCAACATGGTGCAGAAGAGGACCTTCGGCAAGAACAAAGGGAACTATAACCCCTCCTTCAACAAGCCTAAAAAGACTACAACCTTCAAGAAGAAGAGGAAGCCGAACAAGGCCGAGCTAGGATGCTTTACTAGTGGAGAGCTCGGACACTTCTCCAAGGACTGCCCAGAACGTGCAGATCGTAGAGGGAAAAGTGGAAAGACTGTCAATGCCATGACCGCTAGAAACACGAATGGGTATGGTAATTTATTTACTATTCTTTCAGTGTTTCAATCACCATGTTGGTGGATTGATACGGGTACTAATGTTCATGTGTGTGCTGACATCTCTATGTTCACTTCTTATCAGGTCGCACAGGATTCTTCCATCCTAATGGGGAATGGATCACATGCTTCTGTTCATGGTGTTGGCACGGTGGATCTGAAGTTTACTTCCGGAAAGATCGTGCAGCTGAGGAACATGCAGCATGTCCCTACTATGAACAAGAATCTCGTTAGTGGCTCCCTTCTATGCAGAGATGGGTTCAAGGTTGTGTTAGAGTCTAATAAAGTCATTGTTTCGAAACATGGACAATTTATTGGTAAAGGTTATGAGTTTGGAGGCTTGTTCTGTTTCTCTCTTTCAGAGTTTTGTAATAAATCCATGAATCATATTTGTGGTGCTATTAATGATGATACCAGTGTTTGGCATTCTCGTTTATGGCACATTAATTTTGGTTTGATGTCTCGGATGTCCAGCATGAGTTTAATTCCGAGTTTCACTATTGCCAAAGGTTCTAAGTGCCACAGTTGTGTGCAATCAAAGCAACCTCGAAAGCCCCACAAGGCTGCCAAGGAGATAAACTTGGCACCTCTAGAACTCATACATTCTGATCTATGTGAGATGAATGGTGTGTTGACAAAAGGTCAAAAGAGATATTTTATGACATTGATTGATGATGCGACTAGATACTGCTATGTTTATTTGTTGCGCATTAAAGATGAAGCTTTAGACTACTTTAAAGTTTATAAAGCTGAAGTTGAAAATCAACTAGAGAGAAAGATCAAACGTCTTAGGTCGGATCGTGGTGAATATTTTCCCAAAATCTTTGACGAGTTCTGTGAGGAACATGGCATTATTTACGAGAGGACGCCTCCCTACTCGCCCTAATCAAACGGGATTACCGAGAGGAAAAACCACACGCTGACTAACTTGGTGAATTCCATGCTAGCCACTGCTGGTTTATCAAAGGCATGGTGGGGGAGGCTTTGTTGACTTCATGTCATGTCCTGAATAGAGTTCCTAACAAGAATAAAGAAAAGACCCCTTATGAGGAGTGGGCTGGGAGAAAACCATCACTTGCATATTTGCGCACTTGGGGTTGTTTGGCTAAGGTCAACATACCGATTCCCAAGAAACGTAAACTTGGACCTAAGACAGTGGATTGTATCTTTCTAGGATTTGCTCCACGGAGTATAGGCTATAGATTTCTAGTGGTTAAGTCTGAGGTTCCTGATATGCATGTTCATACTATAATGGAATCTCGTGATGCAACATTCTTTGAGAATATGTTTCCTATGAAGGATATGCATAGCATTGCTAGAATTTCTTCTAAAATACTTCCTGAATCTAGTGCATCTATTGATAATTTTGAACAAACACATGAGGAAGTCCTAGAGAAGGATGACGATGAACCTCCCATAAGGATTAAGAGACAGAGGATTGCAAAATCCTTTGGTAATGATTTCATCGTGTACCTTGTGGACGATACTCCCAGATCCATTGCAGAGGCATATGCATCTCCTGATGCAGATGATTGGAAAGAAGCTGTCCAAAATGAGATGGACTCGATTATTTCTAATGGAACTTGGGAACTATCAGAACGACCTTACGGTTGCAAACTTGTGGGCTGTAAGTGGGTGTTCAAGAAGAAGTTAAGGCCTGATGGTACTATTGATAAGTACAAGGCACGAGTTGTAGCAAAGGGCTACACACAGAAAGAAGGCGAAGATTACTTTGACACCTATTCACCTGTCGCTAGACTGACCACCATTCGAGTACTACTGTCCCTGGCTGCCTCTTATGGTCTTCTCATTCATCAAATGGATGTGAAGACAGCTTTTCTTAATGGAGAGTTGGAAGAGGAGATCTATATGGATCAGCCGGATGGGTTTGTAGTAAAAGGTGAAGAGACAAAGGTGTGTAAGTTGTTAAAATCTTTATATGGCCTAAAACAAGAACCTAAGCAATGGCATGAGAAGTTTGACAGAACTCTACTTTCTGCTAACTTTGTCATTCATGAGGCTGATAGGTGTGTGTACTATCGCCATGGTGGGGGCGATAGCGTTATATTATGTTTGTACATGGATGATATTCTGATCTTTGGTAGAAACATGGATGTGATAAATGAAGTCAAGTCATTCCTGTCAAAGAGTTTTGATATGAAAGATCTGGGAGAGGCTGATGTGATTCTGAACATCAAGCTTATTAAGAACGAGAATGGGATTACTTTAACGCAATCTCATTATGTTGACAAGGTCTTGAGCCGTTTTGGCTTTATTGATGGCAAGACTTCTCCAACACCTTATGATACCAGTTTGACATTGTGAAAGAATAAGAAGGAACCAACAGACTAGTTGAAATATTCACAAATTGTTGGTTCTCTCATGTACTTAGCAAGCACTACAAGACCCGATATCTCTTTTGATGCGAGCAAGTTGAGTAGGTTCATGTCTAACCCGGGTATTGATCATTGGCATGCACTTGAAAGGGTCATGCGCTATCTATGTGGTACAATGAGCTATGGGATTCACTATTCAGGGCACCCTGCTGTGCTTGAAGGATATAGTGATTCGAACTGGATCTCTGACATTGATGAACTCTACGCCACGAGTGGGTATGTGTTTACCCTTGGAGGTGGCGCATTTTCATGGAGATCTTGTAGACAGACCATATTGACGAGGTCAACTATGGAAGCAGAACTTACTGCTTTAGACACAGCCACTGTTGAGTCAGAATGACTGCGTGAACTCTTGATGGACTTGCCTGTGGTTGAAAAACCTGTGTCGGCAATCCTTTTGAATTGTGACAACCAAATTGTTATTGTCAAAGTGAACAATTCTAAGAATAACGTGAAGTCATCAAGACACGTCAAGAGACGTTTGAAATCTGTCAGGAAATTGAGAAACTCCGGAGTAATAACTGTTACGTGTATTTAAACAGATAAAAACCTGGCAGATCCCTTTACAAAGGGACTATCACGAATTGTAATAGAAAATGCATCGAGGGAGATGGGGTTAAGACCCATGGATGGCATACCATTGTGGTAACCCAACCTATGTGATCGGAGATCCCGTGAATTAGGATCTGGGAAGAACAAGCTAGTGGTTTGACTAAGGAGAGTACTTTTGTAACCCTCTCTAGGTGAAGATGCATGACTCTCAAATCTGTAAGGCAGGTTGACAACATGCCTTAATGTGTTTATGTTGGCTATAACTAGCGAAGATGCCGTCCTACAGGGCATTCTTGAAAGAACACACCTATATGAGCTCGGATGTAAACGTCGCGGTCTATGAGACTTGAGTAGTCTCTAGTAAACTCATGAATAGACCAGGGAGTATGACGCATATGCTCCAACCCGTGGGGTAGGCTACTGGCAGCCAGGTACTAGTTATGATTTTGAGTGAAATCTATTAGCACCAAACTTGCAATTCAATGTTCGTCCATTGTTCAAGTTGCTGATAGATGTAGTTCAAGATTCTAGGCGGATGTTCAACTTAACAGTCTCTGCTAAAACACTGGTATATAAACAAGTAGCGAGGATTGGCAAATCTTCAAATGGGCATTTGAGATCTGGTGGGAGATTGTTAGAAATAACGGGCTAATCTATTTAAGCTCATATGTGATTTCAGTTTTTCCCTAAATCTCAAAGCCCATGTGTGTGGAAGCCCATGTGTGATTTGGCCCATTTTGGTGGCAGCTCACATATGAGTGGAGTGAGAGCTAAAGTTTAGTCCCACATGGAAAGTTGGAGGAGAGTTACACCACCTTATAAGGTGGAGTGGTTCACCACTTAGTAAAGTGAGTGAGAAGAGGAGAACTACACGCACGCTCCTCCTCCGACGACGTCGCCGCTCGCACGCACGCCCGCTCGTCTCGTCACGACGCGAGCGCGCGCGTGCCGCGGGTTGCGGGAATCTCGCCGAGCCTTGCTGGTTGGGAAAACTTGTGCGGTTTTGACAGACGTGTCAACAGTCAGCCTATTCGGGTCGCTCCCGGATCGTGGGCTATCTGTAACCGACCCGAACGTGCGCAACATGGGCTTGGTCCACGACGTGCCCTATGCGGGATTCCCGAGCCGCTCTATATAAACGCCAGTGCGGCTTTCACCACGAACACACCAAAAACCAATCTAGGGTTTTGCCTCCTCTCTGCCTTGCGCCGCCACCGTAGTCTACTCCATCCCGCTTGCCGGCGTGGACCGGCGAACGAGAGAGCAGGTCTCCGGAACCACTCGCCTTTGCGATCCTATACGGGAGTAGGCGAATAAGATTTTTGGGAAGCGCTCTGCGCGACTGCTCGAGTTCTGTATCACGGCTCATCTTCCATCCAAATCAGGCGGTGCTGCCTATCGTCGTCTTCGCCACCGTCTGCTTCGATCAATCTTCCCCAAGGTTACTGTTGCGACTACTGCAATCGAACGGTACGTGCGACGTGCTGCTGCCTGGTTATTCATCATGTTCTGCGAGTACTTGTTTAGCTGCTGCATGTTTACGTTCATCTTGTTGTTTAGTACATCTAGTATATTCGAGTTATATGTACTAATAGCTGGTATTGTCATGTTTAATATTCTGAAATTAATTATGGAATTTGGGCCTAATTATCCAACAGTTGCAGATGACGCTGCACTACAAGAACTAGACACTGCAAGTCGCAATGGCCAACGTTCCTAAATGAACAAGTAGGCTCGGATCTTTTTTCCAGATGTGCACAACAGTGGGCTACTCCATTGATTGACCTGCTAACATGGTATATTGGTACTCCCTCCTTTTTAAAATATAAGATATTTTAGCTTTGTAAAAAGAATGTATCTAGACTACTTTTAGTGTGTAGGTTATTTAGGTTTGAAGTGAGCCTACACACTCTAGATACACTCTCTTCACAAAGCTAAAACATCTTATATTTTAGAACGGAGGAAGTAGATCTTAGCACGTAGATGTGCCATGAGATTCTGACAGTATATTGCCTGCCTTCTTATTTCCAAAAGTAAAGCATGGTCAGTTCCACCGTGAGCTGCTATCGATTTCACCAAGTTGATAGAGTCTCTGAAAAAACTGGTTCCTGCAATTTTAGTTGGCTTGCAAGCATTGCAGCCAGAACCACAGCAGCACTTCAGCTTCAACAACTGAGCTAGTGTTTGCCATTTTTGCCATGAGGAAAACATCAGAATCGTTATTCTGCTCTTGGAAGTGTAGGTAGACACCAAGCACAGCAGTGGACGGTTTACCTAAAGTTCTTTGCTTCCACGCCGCATCGAAATATAGCTTTGGTCCTGCAAGCAAAAGATCAGAGGACACGGTTTGTCCTTGAGGCGTATGAATCAAACCTGGATGGTGTGCTGGAGCAACACCTCACGTGGTGACTTCCTCCGTGACCTCAAGATTTTTGAGCAGGGCATGCATTCTTATGGCTACCTGATGGGGCCATATTTTGTTTGTTGTTGAACAACTTTTCATTCCTGCACTTCCGAAGACACCAAAGAAAGGTGGCCACATTGACAATATCTGAGAAATGATTATTAAGCCTCATAAGTTTAAGATTGTAGTGGCCATACAGTCATCTTTTGAACAAAAATGTCAGAACATAGTCATCCAGCAAAGGTGCAGGTGAAAATAATATACTGATATGGGTGGTGTAATTTGATCTTCTGACTCCAGTTGGGATTGCACGCCTGAGAAGTCTCAAAATGAAGGTCTTAATCCTGGGTACCCTTCGATGACGTAGTGGTGTGATTCTGAGGAGTTTTGCATTGGTTTGACAGTTGGCAGTTGTCTAGGGTCGTGGACGGAGCTTTTTCTCCAGATTTCGTGCCTATGTGACGGCTAATACAAGTACTAGAACTTCCATCGCAAAAAGAATAGAAGTAATCCTATAGAATTCGTAAACCCCTTTCTACACCCAGCTGCACATATGTATCTGGTATGGAAAAAACATTTTTTTTAAAGTTGAATTTTTTTTTAAAAATATGATCATGTATAGCTTCATGTTTAAGGTGCAGACGAACTCATTTCACGATATATTTTTTTTATGTGCTATGTAAAGAAGCCAAATTTTTGCATCGTGGAGCACGTTACTTTAGCACTAAATTTTGTCTTTTTTGCACAAACCACCCAAAATATTCATTTTTCGTAAAACGACTTTGAGCGCACCTAAAACTTGAAGTTCTACGTGCACATATTTTTTTTCATTTTTTTGGCATTTTAAATTTTAACAAAAATCAAATTCAAATAAAAGGTGCATATACACAGCGGGAGAAAAAAAAGCCACATCCGATAGAATTGCACTAGCGAAAAACAAAGTCCACGCACGTATAGACGTCTCGGTCTTATTCTTAGTGCTCCAATCCAACATCGTGATTCGTGCAACTCCTACATAACATTACAGAAATGTCACTTTCTACTTAGTAAGGCCCTCTTCATTTACATCTCATACCCTTATGTTTTTCATATTACAGAATGTAGGACCTAGAATCCTCCAGGTTAGTAATGAAGATTCGCCCCAACGCTGTACCAAATAAGATTTAGCAATATCTCCTGCCAAATTTTTGTATAATAACAAATATGTCATGAAGCATCCCAAGAAAACAGTGGAGAAATATAAAAAAACAAAATCTGAACCATACATGGAAAGTTCCACCAATACAATTGTGGGAATTAGTCCTAGATTGCAATATTCCCTGTATGAATTGGATTAAGAGCGCTAATTAGGATCCATTAACCTGTCATGAAGCACAAATTTTGAAACAAGAATCCCCGTCTTACATGAAGGAGGAAGATCCCTAAACCGAACATAAAGAAATCAAAAGATGGAAGAAAACAGGAACAAATCAAGACGGGAGAAAAAAATAAAAAATCAAGATCAGAAAAAAGAAGTCGAGATGGTCAAGACCATCAGCTCAACGCCCCCGCTATCGTCATCGTCTCTAGTGGCTGGGCGGCATCGGCACAGGAAACCATCCATTCAGGGAACGCCGCGCACGAGGTGGTCGGAAGGGAACGGAACCTCGCCGATCTCGACGATCCTTTGGAAATCGAGATAGACATGAAGAAGGCAACTGCGGGGATGCCGAGCTTCCTGGGCGATGCCGGACAGGCTGCGCCCATGGTCGAAACGCTGGGCGCTTTTCCATGTGGCGGTGGAGGATGGCTAGGAGGACATCATCGGTGAGAACGCATTGAGAGAGAGGAGAGGATAGGGAGGAGAGAGAACACGGAAGATGGACATGTCCACTTCAGCATCTATAGGAGATAGGAGGGTGAAGATGGACTTGTACAGGTTGTCTTTTGCAAAATGGAGTAGCACCGATCTTAGAACACCATCCACCGTAGGATAAGGCATGGACGCCTATAATGTTGTGGAATCGCCCCGTTCATTACACTAGTCATTATGCCACCATATTAGGATGGGGCTTGCCTGCTCCCACAAATTGTTTCCATCGGTGTTCCCTGGGTACGTGGCAAGCATCCACGCATTCCCACCAATTCCTCCACCAAAAGGTATTTTTCACAACAAAAAGTGTGAAATATGGCAGTAATACATACATCCCTTAACGTGATCCTCGGCACATAAAAAGGAATGAACAAAATACACGATGGAAACTTTCTCCTTCGCGCCAAATAAAAAGATAATAGATGTCTACGCGCCAAAACTCAATGGGCACAGAAACAGAATCTCATCTACCTGCCCGCGGATACTCTATCAATCAACGGCTTTAGCTAGGGAAAAGCAGAGCTGAATTCTCCCTTGTCCCCTGATGGCTTCTTCAAGGATTTGTTATGGGAATCATGAGGATGAAGATGAATCACAACCACGGGTTGTAAGAAATTGCACTTGCAATCTTGATGATTTCATCTTCTTGTTCTGATCCATTCTTTTTGAACCAAGAATTCACTTCCCATCCTGCAATGCATGTAGTTCTGATTGTCAAAAATATGCAATATTAACTACAGTGACTACTATCTCATATAGGATGTGCATGAAACTTATGCTAGCAAGGCAACAAATGGTATTGATCATAGAGTACCAAAGGTTGGCATGCAGTTTTTATCTGAAGAGGAAGCCTGTTTGTTTCATAACAAGTATGCAGAAACTATTGGTTTTAGCACCCAAAGAGGGAGTCACCATAAAGTAAATAATACCAATACAATACAACAACGAACCTTTTTATGTTCTCGCCAAGTATGAAATGCTTGTAATTTGGTATTTTAATAATCATTTTTTGGATGGACTTAGACAATTACTCGAACTATCATGAGCCCGTGGTGAAGATAAAAGGGAGGATACATTCGCTTACAGTAGGTCTCAAACACGATGTGGTTGTGGTGCACGTATGAAGATAAGTCTTAAAAATGGAATTTATTATGTGTATGAATTTGAAACAACTCATAACCACATTCTTGCTCCTAGAGACATGGCTCGGTTCTTGAGATCCCATAGGAAAGTAACGGAAGCACAATTAGAGAATGCCGAGGTTGCAAAGTCCATGGGCATTTTAGACAAAGAAACTTTTGATCTTATGGCCAAAGAAGCATGTGGAATTGGGAATCTTGGCTTTACACAGTAGATATGAAAATCCGGTTGTACTCAAAGAGAACATTAAAAGTAAAGCAAGGTGACATAGGGGGTGCTAGAATACGTGGAGAACAAGGTATCCGAAGATGTAAAAAAATTCTATACAATTCAGATCGATGAGGATGATTTGATAACTAATATCTTTTGGGCTGACTCTAGCATGGTCTCAGACTATGCAATATTCGGTGATGTTATATGCTTTGACACCACATACAGGAAATTAGATGATGGGCATCCATTTGGTTTGATTGTTGGGGTGAATAATCACAAGAAAACAATGGTCTTTGGTGCTGCACTTCTCTACGATGAAACAACTGAAAGGTTTGGTTGGCTTTTTAGAACATTTCTAAAATTTATGTCGGGAAAACGTCCATGGACAATTCTGACTGACGAAGATGCAGCAATGGCCAAGGCAATCAGTTTGGTCCCTCCTTTGACTCATGTAGCATCCTGATAAAACCACTACTAGAAAATCGCTTGTTATTTCTGTTTTGTGTATCATCATGATAGCATGCTCATATTATCATGCCACATTGCATTTGAGCATCGTCATGTCATCATGCATTTGTTTGCCTAAAACTATTTTCTAAAAGTCTATCTTTGTTTACTAAATACCCCCTCTATATTTCAAATTAAACCCCGGTCTCTTCTAGATCTTTTATTTATCTAAAATTATTTATAAAAGATCTTTAAAATAAAACAGAATAATAATAAATATAAAACTAATAGTTTTTTTAGGAAGGCAGCCAGCCAGGCCTAAAAACCTAGCCGGCCACCTCCTTCCTAACCCTAATCCCCACCTAGATCTAACCCTAGCCCTTCAGCACCCGAGCCCCGCTGCCACACACGGCACACCACACTAGCGCGCACACACGCAGCACGCTGCAACGCGCCTAAACCCAGCCCCGCGTGCGGTACATCTTGGTCTACCCCGACACGACTCCCGCACGGCCAGCAATCCGCGACCCATCCCCGGCCCCACCTCGCTCGCTCTCGTACCCGACACGCACCTCACCCACACGAGATCCCTCGATCCCATCGCGGTACCCCACCTTCCTCGATCCTCTCCTCACGTCCCCATTGCGACCACGCCTCATCCGTCTTTGCCCTACGTGCCGCCGTTCCTCTGCCCCACGTGAACCCCAACCAAAGCGGAGCCCTGCAGTCCCCGACGGCGCCCTCTGCCCCTCCTTGCTACCTGCGAACATCCGCCGCCCTCACCTTGAGCTTCACCACCTCCCTCTCCCGATAGCGCTCGGCCGCGCTCGATCCCACTATCGTGCGCCCACCTTGTCTTCCTCGAGCAGGCCCAGAAGCACCCCGCCGCTGGGTCTCCTCCTGCAGCCGCTTTCACCATCCGCCAAGCCCCGGAGCGCCGTCGCCCACCAAGTGCGCCTCGCCATCCTGAGCCAAACCCTATCCCTTGCCTCTGCATGTGTGGCCCCGCGCCCTCGTGTGCATCCTTCTCGCGCTGGCCGGAGCGGCTCGCCCGCGTACAAGATCCCTCCGCCGCCTGGCGTCGCCACCAGCGCCTCTTCCCGACCTCCCGCTCGCATCGCCTTCCTCACCGGCCTCCCCTGATGTTGAGCAGGCAAGCCATGCGCCTTCATATCCCTTGCGTGTAGGGGCCACCCGATCAAGCTCGTCGCCCTCCTGCTGCTTCCTGAGAGTTAGGTGTTCGAGGTAATGCCCGAACGGGACCAGTCCCCCTTGCAGCGTTCATGTGTTTGTGATCTTGTTGGTGTACCTGTTAGTCAATGTGTAGATGGCTAATGCAGATGTACGCACGACGCCCAAGCTGCCTTGATCTTGTCCGTGGTGAGTTGGGGTGGTTTTGTTGAAGATGATGTGATCGTGGTACGACGTGATTGCAAGGCGAGGTTTCCGCGTGTACCAGGGCGTTGCCTCTGATAAGATACCTGCTGTGGTGTTGCTAACCCCGCCAAGTTCGTCATCGATGACCGAGATGGAACATCAAGTACTCCTCCACGGGCACCAAGTTTTCCTTCCTGGCTCCGAAGCCCCGATCCCGAGGATTCAAAGACCGAACTAAACCACTCGGAACGCAAAGTTCTTCTTCCCGGAGCCCGAAGCCAAAGCCGAACCCCGTCGAACCCCCACGATCTGCGAACCCCTAATGTGTGATCCCTATCTGAGACCCCTAATTTTATAATATATGGCATATACTTGTTGCATATTAATTTGTTCGTGCTCGCATACATATTCATTTATTTGGGGTATTTTGTTGACTCACCTAATAATTAAATATAGAGATTATATGCGGGCTATTCTAGTCTTATATCGGCTCCATTTAAATTTATGTAGCGAACCCATGACATGTTTTACTTTGTTAAAACAACATTTAAATTGTTGGGTATCTAAACAACATGAACCTATTAATTAATTGTCGGGACCCCGGTTCCACTTAATATTTCCTAATTGCATCGCATCTTCGCCATGTCATGCATTATACATGTATCATGCCCGATCTTCTGTCGTAATATTAAATAGTGTATCTGGTGTTTCTTTTAGTGCTTTGCTTCTTCATGGATTAGATCATTGAGTTAACGTGAGTATCGACAAGTCCTTCGGATAATGTATCTACAACAGTTTTCCCAGGCGAGCATTCTCCCCCTTTCTACCTATTTTGCGTTTATAGTCTTTACTTTCTCCTGTTGAGCTATTGCTATTCGTATTGCGATGCTTTAGTTTCTGTGCACCATTTATATCCCTTGCAGCCTCTATCTTGCCTTGGACACATCCTATTGCCTGTTGTATGGTAGACAGTTGACCTTGCGAGCCGTAGTTGCTTGCTCAGGTGTTGCTTCGTGTCGTCGATGTTCCACCGTTGTTGGGGTTGACAAATGCTTCATGGTGGAGATAATCATGGTTTTAATTACAACTTGTTAATTAAATGATGGAAGCAGATATAATTAATGAAGAGGCACTGATGGGTAATAGTTCAAATTTGATTGTTAACCGCCCACTTGTGTCCACCTAGGACCCGAGTTCTTGACACATGTTCTGAGAATGAGCGTGCTAACCACATGTGGGGTCTTTGGGCACCCCTTCGACTTATTACCTGATTTTCAAAGTACTGTACTAGGGGCCACAAACTAGTTTGACGTTTTCATGCCATGTTATGCCATGTTATGCCATGTTTATTATCTATTGTGCGATGAGCGTTTACTACTGTACTATTTAGGATGTGCGTCGTTATGTTGAGGATTATACCTATGGCCTCTGATCTCTTAGCTGATCTCGCAACCTCTTGGTTCGTCTTCGGAGCTCAGCCGACTTCGTTACGGGTAGCTTATTGGGGTGGCCCCCATGTACTTGCTTTGGGTCTGGGAAAGCGTCGTATCCGAGGCCCCACCGACATACCGATGGAAGTATGTTAATTGATCTGGCAAAAAGGGTTGAAGTGCGTGTGGAAACTTTGGTGCACCCCTGCAGGGTTAAATATTTTCGTTTGGTTGCGAGGGGGGAATACCAGGATGGGTATGTTTGGTGGTAGTATCAGATTAGTCCCGCATATATCTTTCTTATCTCTCTCCAATAGCCGTCAGTTGTATCGAGTCTCTATAGGATTTTTAGTGCATGCTCCGCTGCTGCTTCAGTCCACCATACCTATGTAGGCGTGAGCCACCAAATTCTAGACTCGCCGTGTAATGGCCTCAGTACTGACCACTCTCATTCTCCTTTGCCCTTTGTCGGCACCCCTTTTGTTTTAGTAGGTTTGAGTTTGACGTTGTTAGAAGGGTTACCCTTCTGGCTTGGCCTGGGCAGGGTTATGGACGCCATTGGTTATTCTTCAGGGCTCTTAGCCCCATTTGCATCTTATCTGTACTCGAATGTTGTATCGTTTTCTAGGTGATTTGGATCTTTGTACTGTATATCTGTATCCTTGACTCGATGAGTCATTGTTGTATATGTATGTTTTGTGGGTTCCATCTTGCACTATTGTGTAATGGTATTACTTTGTTTTCCACCCGCACGCAAGTTCCTAATGGATATCTTTGAATCGTTTCTATGCGGGTTTGGTGGGAATCACTGAAACTTGCATAGGGCCGATTCGAGGGTTTCGCGGGAATCGCTGAAACTTGGACGATGTATCGGTTTCAAGGTGATTTGGATCTTTGTACTATATATCTGTATTCTTGACTCGTTGAGTCATTATTGTATATATATGTTTTTGTGGGTTCCATCATGAACTATTGTGTAATGGTATTACTTTGTTTTCCACCCTCACGAAAGTGCTTGGTGGGCACCTTTGAATCGTTTCTATGCGGGTGTGGCGGGAATCGTTGGAATCTGCATAGTGTTGATTCGAGGGTGTTACAAAGTGGTATCAGAGCTCAGCAGTTATGATACCCCACTGGTCTAGCCTGTAGGATAACCTAGCTAACGACCGATGTAGAGTGTCAAAACTATTTTTATAAAATCGGTTGGATAGATCTGATTAGCTCTGTTTTTACTCCTTACCCCTATGCTATTCTCCTCTTACCTCTACGTGTCTTGAATCTACTCTTATCTCCTTCTCAAGTCCAGGTTTTCTCGTGGTTGGGTTTCCGTCGTACCTTCAGGGTTTTGCTTCTTTCCTCTTGTAATGGTGTTTCTACATCCGGTCTTCGTGCTATTTGAGGAATCCGTCATCTGTTGCACCTTTCTTTGTTTCAAAATTCACTAAAACTTTTTCTTTATATCTTCTGATGTTTTCCTTCATGATGACATTATATGTATCAGATATGATGAAGAGCATGCATCATTTATTTGTTTCCGAACATCACTTGTGAAGATCTTCAGTCGGAATTCCGAGAATGGGTTGCACGCTTTTCTACTGTATGTGCAGAGTAATAGTTTGGGTGCGTGATGGGTTGGCCCCATGTTGACTACTCATTCTATTCGCTCTTGTACATTGAAGTAGATTATGTGGTACCTTTTTCTCTTCTCCCATGGAAGTTAGAGGTGGCTTTATTTCTCGATGCCTTTACCTTCGTCCTTTGTTATCCGGAGTGTTCTCTCAACGAACATGAACAACGACCTCTTGTTGGTGGTGTCACCGATTTCAAAATGGAGCAAGATTTATTGTAAGTGGTGTCGCGAGGATCTACACTAAGCGAGAAGACTTAGATCGTCGACCTTCTTCCTTGTACCATGAGGCTGATCTAGAGGACGAGATTCATTGTTAGTGGTGTCGAACTGTAGCATCCTGATAAAAGCACTACTAGAAAATCGCTTGTTATTTCTGTTTTGTGCATCATCATGATAGCATGCTCATGTTATCATGCCACATTGCATTTGAGCATCATTATGTCATCATGCATTTATTTGCATAAACTATTTTCTAAAAGCCTATCTTTGTTTACTAAATACCCCCTCTTTATTTCAAATTAAACCCAGTCTGTTCCGGATCTTTTATTTATCTAAAATTATTTATAAAAGATCTTTAAAATAAAACAGAATAATAATAAATATAAAACTAATATTTTTTTAGGAAGGCAGCCAGCCAGGCCCAAAAGCCCAGCCGGCCACCTCCTTCCTAACCCTAATCCCCACCTAGATCTAACCCTAGCCCTTCACCACCCGAGCCCCGTTGTCGCACACCACACTAGCGCGCACACACGCAGCACGCTGCAACGCGCCTAAACCCAGCCCCAAGTGCGGTACATCTTGGTCCACCCCGACACAACTCCCACACGGCCAGCAACCCGCGACCCATCCCCGGCCCCACCTCGCTCGCTCTCGTACCTGACACGCACCTCACCCACACGGGATCCCTCGATCCCATCGCGGTACCCCACCTTCCTCGATCCTCTCCTCTCGTCCCCATTGCGACCACGCCTCATCCCTCGTCTTTGCCCCGCGCGCCGCCGTTCCTCTGCCGCGCGCGAACCCCAACCGAAGCGGAGCCCTCCAGCCCCCGACGGCGCCCTCTGCCCCTCCTCGCTACCCGTGAACGTCCACCGCCCTCACCTTGAGCTTCACCACCTCCCTCTCCTGATGGCGCTCGGCCATGCTCGATCCCGCCGTCATGCGCCCGCCTCATCTTCCTCGAGCAGGCCTAGAAGCACCCCACCACTAGGTCTCCTCCTGCAGCCGCTTTCACCATCCGCCAAGCCCCGGAGCGTCGTCGCCGACCCAGTGTGCCTCCCCATCCCGAGCCAAACCCTGTCCCCTGCCTCTGCTTGTGTGGCCCCGCGCCCTCGTGTGCATCCTCCTCGCGCTGGCCGGAGCGGCTCGCTCGCGTACAAGATCCCTCTGCCGCCAGGTGTCGCCACCAGCGCCTCTTCCCGACCTCCCGCTCGCATCGCCTTCCTCGCCGGCCTCCCCTGATGTTGAGTCCTGCGCCTTCATATCCCTTGCGTGTAGCGGCCACCCGATCAAGCTCGTCGCCTTCCCGCTGCTTCCTAAGAGGTAGGTGTCCAAGGTAATGCCCGGACGGGACCAGTCCTCCTTGCAGCGTTCATATGTTCATGATCTTGTTGGTGTACGTGTTAGTCAACATGTAGATGGCTAATGCAGATGTACACACGACGCCCAAGCCTACCTTGATCTTGTCCGTTGCCTTGATCTTGTCTATGGTGAGTTGAGGTGGTTTTGTTGAAGATGATGTGATCATGGTACGACGTGATTGCAAGCCGAGGTTTTCGCGTGTACCCGGGTGTTGCCTCTGATAAGATACCTACTATGGTGTTGCTAACCCTTCCAAGTTCGTCATCAATGACCGAGATGGAACAACAAGTACTCCTCCAGGGACACCAAGTTATCCTTCCCGGCTCCGAAGCCCAGATCCTGAGGATTCAAAGACCGAACTAAACCACTCGGAACGCCAAGTTCTTCTTCCCGGAGCCCAAAGCCAAAGACGAACCCCGTCGAACCCCCAAGATCTGTGAACCCCTAATGTGTGACCCCTATTCGAGACCCCTAATTTTATAATATATGGCATATACTTGTTGCATATTAATTTGTTCGTGCTCGCATACATATTCGTTTGTTTGGGGTATTTTTTCGACTCACCTAATAATTAAATATGGAGATTATATGCGGGCTATTCTAGTCTTATATCGGCTCCATTTAAATTTGCGTAGCAAACCCATGCCATGTTTTGCTTTGTTAAGACAACATTTAAATTGTTGGGTATCTATACAATATGAACCTATTAATTAATTGTCGGGACCCCGGTTATGCTTAATATTGCATAATTGCATCGCATCTTCGCCATGTCATGCATTATACATGCATCATGCCCAATATTCTATCGTAATATTAAATAGTGCATCCGGTGTTTCTTTTAGTGCTTTGCTTCTTCGCGGATTAGACCGCTGAGTTGATGCGAGTATTGAGAAGTCCTTCGGATAATGTATCTACAACAGTTTCCCAAGAGAACATTCTCCCTCTTTCTACCTATTTTGTGTTTATAGCCTTTACTTTCTCCTATTGAGCTATTGCTATCCGTGTTGCCATGCTTTAGTTTTCGTGCACCATTTATATCCCTTGCAGCCTCTATATTTCCTTAGACACATCCTATTGCCTATTGTATGGTAGACAGTTGACATTGCGACTCGTAGTTGCTTGCTCAGGTGTTGCTTCGCGTCGTCGATGTTCCACCGCTGTTGGGGGTTGGGAAATGCTTCATGGTGAAGATGATCATGGTTTTAATTACAACTTGTTAATTAAATGATGGAAGTGGATATAATTAATAAAGAGGCACCGGTGGGTAATAATTGAGATTTGGTTGTTAACCGCCCACTTGTGTCCACCTAGGACCCGAGTTCTTGACACATGCTCTGACACTGAGCGTGCTAACCACATGTGGGGTGTCTGGTAACCCCTTCGACTTATTACCTAATTTCAAGTACTGTACTGGGGGCCACAAACTAGTTTGACGTTTTCATGCCATGTTATGCCATGTTTATTATATGTTGCTCGATGAGCATTTACTACTGTATTGTTTAGGATGTGGGTCGTTATGTTGAGGATTATACTTATGGCCTCTGATCTCTTGTCTCATATCGCAACCTCTCGGTCTGTCTTCAGAGCTCGGCCGACTTCGTTACGGGTAGCTTATTGGGGTGGCCCCCATGTACTTTCTTTGGGTCTGGGAAAGCATCGTATCCGAGGCCCGCCGACATACCGATGGAAGTATGTTAATTGATCTGGCAAAAAGGGTTGAAGTGCGTGTGGAAACTTTGGTGCACCCCTGCAGGGTTAAATCTTGTCGAAAAGCCGTGTCCGCGGTTATGGACGACTTGGAGCATAGTTTCTCGATCATAGACAACTATAACTAAAGTTTACCACTATAATTTTACTTGTATCTGATATGACTAGTAAGTTGGATAATCACCATGGAAAGGATGAATAAAACTGGCAACCATGTGAGTTTCCTTGTTAGGACTTCCTCGTTGGTTTCTAGGGGGAAATAACAGGATGGGTATATTTGGTGGTAGTATCAGATTGGTTTCACATAGGTCTTTTTTATCTCTCTCCAATAGCCTTCAGTTGTATTGAGTCTCTATAGGTTGTTTAGTGCATGCTTCGCTGCTGCTTCAGTCCACCATACCTATGTAGGCGTGAGCCGCTGAATTCTAGACTCACCATGTACTGGCCTTAGTACTGACCGCTCTATTTCTCATTTTCCCTTTGTCGGCACCCCTTTTGTTTTAGCAGGTTTGAGTTTAATGTCGTTAGCAGGTTTACCCTTCCGTCTTGGCCTGGGCCGGGTTATAGACGCCATTGGTTATTCTTTAGGGCTCTTAGCCCCATTTGCATCTTGTCCATACTCGGACGTATTATCGTTTTCAAGGTGATTTGGATCTTTGTACTGTATATCTGTATTCTTGACTCTTTGAGTCGTTGTTGTATATATATGTTTTTGTGGGTTCCATCATGAACTATTGTGTAATGGTATTACTTCGTTTTCCACCCGCATGAAAGTGCTTGGTGGGCACCTTTGAATCGTTTCTATGCGGGTTTGGCGGGAATCGCCGGAATCTGCATAGTGTTGATTCGAGAGTGTTACAACTCACCATAGGCTTTGTGTATGCATATGAATCAAAATGCTTGCAAGCACCTTGCTGGAGTTGTTCTAGACTACAAGAAGTTTAATATTGCTTTCCAGCATTGTATATATGATATTGAGGAGGAAGATGAATTTATAAGTGCATGAAATGGAATGATTGACAATATGGACTACATGAAAATACATGGCTCCAAAGGCTATTTGAGAAAAGGGAGCAGTGGACACTAGTGTACTGGAGAAATACATTTTCCGCCAATATGAGTAGTCACTACAAAAAATCTGCCAATTTGGGATGTTCTCATTATGACCATGAAAAAATTGTCATAAATTTTATGACGATTTGCATGAGATCGTCGTTAGGCAGTTGAGGAAGGCCAAACTACTTCAAAATCGTCGTAATTTCAGTAGATTAAATCATCATAATATAAAACACACACCTTATTATTTTATTTTCAGCCCATTACGACCATACTAGATCATCATAATGGACTACCATTTTATTTTTTAACAAATAAAAGTCATCTTAACATAGGTCTCATGTACATGTGTCAAGTTCTATCTGCATAGCATAGAACCTGTCAAATGGGAGTTCTGCGTGTGTGGCAGGCGACCTGACAAACTTCACGTGCGACTCCGAAAAACAATAAAAATAATTACACACCAGGGATCAAACCTGCGACCTTATGTTTTGCACGCTGGAGATAAACCATCATGCCAGCTTTCGGTTCATGAAATAGTACACAAGTAGCATATTATTAAGAAATAACAAACAATTTTGCACGCTAGAGATAAACCACCATGCCAGCTTTCGGTTCGTGAAATAATACACAAGTAGCGTATTATTAGGAAATAAGGGGAATCGAACCAGAGATCGAGCATCTATAGCTCCACAACCACCAGGACACTCATAACTTCGTGATATAGTATTGCTCGCTACACTTATTAACGACAAGGCCGGTTGATGGACTTGGGCCTCCGGCAACAGACCCCTCTTGTTCTTTTTTTCTTTTTTTCTTTGAGGCGGGCTGCCATGTCTACTTGGGCTAGGCCGGCCTTGAGCTTTCGATGGGTAAAATAAGTTCGGGCCAACTCGGCTGGTTCGGTTAGGATAGTTTTTTTCTTTATCCTTTTTTTATTTTTTTATTCTTTTGTATCTTTTTTATAAAATGTCCAAAAGAATTGATTTTTTGTCTCTAAATTTTTATAAAATTTAGTAGATCATCTTAGGATGTTAATTAGCAATACTTTCATTATTTAGAAATAGTGGATTTACTAATCCCACATTAATCCACATTAGTGACAATATCATAATTCAAAATATGATTTTGAAACTAGGGTTTTGAATTCAAATTTTGGTCTGTATTTCAAATCTGACCGACTTCATGAAATAGCAAATTGTGACCTTAAAAATGATTTTTGCAAAAAAATCAAGAGCATTAGATCATGTACATGTAGTTTAAATCTAACTCACTTCCTGCTGATTTGGTAGGAATTTGTCTTTCTCACGGAGGATGGATGGAAAGGTTTAAGATACCTTGGTTGGAAAATTATTCATGTAAGGTGGTTTAGTATTTTTTTTAAATAGGGTGGTACCATTTTGCAACTTTTATTTGGTGATTGCTTCGTAAAACATCCTGTTTTTTTGCAGTCGGAAAATCGAAAATAGCTTTTTTGTGAGACAAAAAGGAAAACTTCCTCCTGCAACATTGTTCATCATCAAATGATGCACATGCATGCACAATATGGACACATTATCATAAATTATGTCGTGATTCTAGCCATAACATTGGCTCTTTGGCCTAAAATCCATGAAACCTCGAACATGATAGCTTATTTCTGAGAAGGTTTTTTCGAGATAAAATCAATATACCAAGTTTGATATTTTTTATTGCAACTATGGCATATAATATGATGCCACACGAAGGTTTTACATTGTTCGGATCATTTTTGAATTTCTTATGCCCGTTTCAAACTATGGTCAAAACAACAGGCATGAAGATTCTTAGCTAGGGGTTGCGCCTCGCTAAACTTTCATTGGATCTCTCATAAAATAGCATATTGTGAATCTAAAAATGATTTTTTCAAAAAACATGAGCACGAAATCATGTACCTGCAGTTCAAATCTGACTCACTTCCTACCAATTCAGCTGGAATTTGTCTTTTTCACGAGGGGTGGACGGAAAGGTTTAAGATACCCCGGTTGGTACATTGTCAATGTAATGTGGTCTAGTATTTTTGAAAACAGGGTGGTACGATTTTGAAACCTTTATTTGGTGGTTGCTTCACAAAAAGCCCCATTTTTGGCACTCGGAAAATGCAAAATATGTTTTTTGTGAGACAAAAAGGAAACTTCCTAATGCAACATTGTTAGGCATTCTAAGATATACATGTGTGTACAATACAGAAACTTATCACAAACTGTGTGTTAGATGCAACCACAAGCATCGGTTTTGTGTTTTTTGAGCTGATGACAACATAATTAGAGCTATTCAACCCTTACTCCTTACACACTTTGTGTCCAACCAATTAGAATGGAGGAAAGATGCCCCACGGATCACCCACCAAAGTGGATCTCAGCCGTCCATGATGTCTCGACCCAACGCTCCATAATTTGGCGCCAGAGGTTCTAATGTTGGGTCGCGGCCCCGCTGGGAGACCAAATATTGGTCTAACCTAGGTCAGGGCACACCCCACCCCACTGGCCCACCCTACCTCACCCTACTCACCCTATCGTGCAGATCCCTCCCTCGTATCCTCTCACCAACCCGCATGTGTTGCCTCGCCCCCATAGGATCCACTCCTTCCCCGGCACACCTCCTTTCGTCGTCGCCACCACCGCCACCGCTGACTTCGCCTAGCCTCACTGCTTCACCAACACCTCCAACCGTCCATCGATCCTGCCATATCGTGCCACCAACAAGCAGTCGCGTCCAAACCCTAGCTCATCAGCATTAACCACGAAATAACGAGTAGTCGCGTGGCTTCTCTAGATCCTCTCCGACCTTCCTCCTACACGACACGCAGAACCTACACAAGATCTCGTCTGACAAAAGGAAGGCGACAGGTTCCTCATCTAGATGCATCGCCGCAGGATGAAGAAGGTCGACAACCTACTAGACTTGTGGCTGCTCTCCTCCAACGCCAATCTACGCCAACCGGATACCGCTCCTTACTATCCAAACCCTACCTCCGCATCCACACAATTACCGATGAGCACGGATGCATCTTCCCTTGACCTTACATCCCCTGATTCTTTCCCGTTGATGTTGATTCGTTTTTCCTCTCTATGCATGTGGGTCAACCCGTAACGTCGTCCTGGCCAGGGAGGCTTGGTCGGGATCTGGAGAGCAAGGCGAAGGAGGCCTTCATCGTTGTCTTCCTCACCTGGTGTGCACCTCAGCGGTTCATGTTCGTCAAGGTCTTCGTCACCTATGTCGCATGAGCATAAGGCAAGTGGACACGGGAAGTATTCTACTAGTAAATCAAAATCTGTATATCACCTGAGATCTATTTGCGGTGAATATATCTTGCATAAATCCCCATTTCCAAATTGGCCAATCAACTTGAAGTACAACTCAAACTGCTAGTTTCTTCCATCTTGCTTATATATAGTTCTTTCTGATGTTCATTATGTTTATACACTACATAATGAGTAAGTTTTGTCGGATATTCATTAAGTCTGATGAGTAATAGGCATTCTAATTAGTGCTACTAGTATTAGTTGTGTCTGATGTTCATTATGTTTATACAATACATAGCAGTAGGTGGGCTTGTTATTTTGCAAATTCTAATGAGTTATGAACCAAGGCATTTGTTGTTGTTAATAAAATTACCAGAGATATATGCTGCAGGAATAAATATTAGTAATAACATGTGTCCAGTGAGCTTATAATTCATGTTTGTGCTCTACTGAACATGATTGTTGGTACAACATTCTTTTTCGAGCAACCAGAATTATTTTGATTCCAAAACTATCCTAACTTCTCTTTAGATGATGGCTTGAAGTGTAGTTCTTGTCTATTAGTTTTCATAGGATTAGTTGTATAAGAATTGCCACTACTATTCCTATGGAATACTTGATGCTATTAAAGATCAGTGATGCATAATTGCTCATTATCTAGTGGCAGTACTATAGTTTTTCTCTTTAAATA
The DNA here is from genome assembly GCA_910589775.1 of Avena eriantha. Taxonomy (NCBI): domain Eukaryota; kingdom Viridiplantae; phylum Streptophyta; class Magnoliopsida; order Poales; family Poaceae; genus Avena; species Avena eriantha. The sequence continues at coordinate 358,092,252 of OU342743.1, forward strand.
TGGACTACACTCATCTATGGCAAATTTTTGTAGTAATCTGTGGACTACACTCATTTATTTATGATCTGTATAAAGTTAATTTGCAAACTGGTTCAGGATTCTCTTTTTCTGTGCACATGATTTAACCCTTTATTTTGTCAGAAAGATGAAGTTCTAGCAACCATATATCTTGATATTGACTGATCAATTCAATTGATTTCACACAAGGTGTGTATGGGGAGAACAAAATTGTGGCGCCCTTGGCTCACCACCATATTCATAGTGAGGTGCTAGAAAGGTCGAGCTCACCTGCATCAATCCCGTTTTCGAGCGCCTGTTGTGGGGCCCCTGGATTAATCCTCCGAGAATCCCTGTTATGCATACACCACGATCCCATGATCAGTTAGTCGTGGCACATAACCGACAAGTATCAAAGTAAACATACATTATTTAAGCGGATACATGTCATACCTTATTTTCTATTATGGCTACATCATCCAACATCAGCGTAACTTTATCAAGCGTAGAGCCCGAGCCATGCCTTAACCTACAGGCAACTGACTGGGAGAATTTCCTAGCTCGCATAGTCGTCATCGCCACCTTCCTTTCCTTGCTTCTCAGATCTGACTAAGTTAATAGCCAGGGATAATGCCAGTGAGTACTTTCAATGCACTCGCTAACCACCTTAACAAAAACATAATAACAAGAGAATATGCAATATGGCTGGGTAATAGGAGAGTTTCAAGAGAGGTTCTTTTCTAAGACATTTTCTCTTGTAGATATAGCATCTACATATCTTTGTTGGAAACTTCTGTAAATCAATTTGAAAACCTTTTTGAAAAGATTTGGAAAATGCCAGGATTGGGTCACCCTTTAGTTCCTCCTTCTGGTCATCCCATGTCCAACTCCTTTCCTTTCTTTCCGACCATCCCATGGTCAAAGCATTCATCCTGTCCGACCATCCCATGGTCAAAACATTTCCAAAAGCCTTTGCTTTTCTAAAATACTTGTTAAAATCAAGCTAGCACCGATCTACAACAACCTTTCCAACCGTCCATGACCATGGACATGGCTATTCGAATAGATTTACACTCTATAGAGGTTGTACACTTTACCCACAACATCTAAGTACCCTGCCCTGATCCATACCGATCGTGGGTCGAGTAACCGGTCGAAACAGCAAGATGCCCACTCTGGCACACGACCTACCCTATGAGTTGTTTCCCTCAACACCAGGATGCCCTGTACAGTTCAAAGCCAACCGGAGCGCATTCCAACTCCTCGATAAGGGGCACTTTTAATGAGAGGTTCATAGTATCGTCCGGCTGCTGCCGAGGGCAGTTCACACGTCCTCCAAGTGACTGTCCCACAGTTGACCCTTTATATAAAGGAAGCCCGGCATTCGAGAGATGTGATCCCTTATAAGTAGTCGCGAAGAAACTCATACCAGAGTAGACAAACGTCAAGTCAAGCCCCGTCCCATTCCAGGATAATGTGGTTGCATGGGTTAATTGTTCTGGCAAAATTGCAAAGAACCAGGTGAGTTTTCGTAAACCTTTTTTCTCCATCTTTCCTTTAGTATTTTGTAAAATAAAACCTTTTTCTCTTCTCGAACTTCCCTTGGTAGGTCAAGCCTCACCAAGGTTTTATCATAAAACATATTGTAAGACTTTTACAGGGTCTTCCCATCCTATAGTTTTGCTTCGACTAAATCGAGGTCTCCAAAGGGGTATGATGTTATACACCATCTACCATAATAGGGATAAGTAGGTGTCGTAAAGGGGGTTGTACTTGGTAGTACAATTGTGTAATGGTTTGGAGTAGCCAAGCCATTACCCGATATAGATCATCATATAATAAAACAATGCAGTTTGATAAACAATAGATTAAAACATGCAATAAGTAAAACAGTAGGACAAGGTTATGAGCAAGAAGGTGGCTTGCCTGCGATTAGTAATCTAGAAATATATTTCCCTAGAATTCTTCTTAGAAAACCATAATAATAATAATATGCTTCCTCCTTCTTAGCATCACGCAATCGCGACTAACGCTGTCATCGAGCATACATGCATACAAACAATGCCACAATCAAGACAAGGCATACAAGTATCCACACAATACAGCGAGAAAGGATAATCTCATGTTATGAGACAGTATGGTGCTAGAATATTAGCTTGAGGGATTGGTAAATGACTTGGAAGCCGTTGTAGAGATTTTAATAAGATTTAAAGTCTAAGAATTACTTATGAGAGGGGTTTTAGACCAAGGCTAGGTTCTATATGGTACCATTGTATAAAAATGATACCATCTGATAGGTACTGATAAAATGAATCCAACAAAAGTGATTTCACTATTTTATCAATTTTCATTGATTTATAAAGGATTTTCTAGTGAGTAAAAACACTAGTTTTAGGTAATAAATTACAGAAAAAGTTCTATTGTTCCAAAAATTAATTCCTATTAGTATTAAGTAGGTATTGATGGACTAGTTCAAGGGCAGTTGTAATCACTTTAAAACAATTACTAGAATTCCCTCAAGACATTCCCAAAATCAATTCTATAGCTATTTTGTCTTTTTCTCCAAATTAAATCTATAGGAGATTTTTATATGAATCCAAAGGAACATATTAGGTCTTAGAAATAACTTTATGTAGGAATTGGAATTACTAATTTAGGGGGTACATAACTACTGGAATGATTTTTTGTAGTGAACCAACCATGTACAAAATATTTTAATTCACAATAAATCAAACATGGCTTCATAAAATTTGGGCTTCTGGATTTTGGAAGATAATATGGTATGTGAGTTCTAGGAGTTCGATTTAGATCAATACTATCTTTGGTTTGAACTGTAGAAATTTTTAAAGGTAGAATTTGCTTATTTTTGTTATTTTTACCAGGGGAAAACTAGGAAGCAAAAATATCTGGGGCCAAGGTGACATGCAAGGTATCATTGGTACCTTTCATGGAAAAACGTTTCACATCAATTAGAGTTGTAAAACTCACAGAAAGATTTTATGAAGGAAAAGTATACATCTAGGCATTTGATTTACTAGAATAATTCCAGACATTATTTGAGTCAACTAAAGGTACTGCATGTTAGGGAAAACACTTGGACATAAAGTAAAATTTATAGCTAGAAGAGTTTATGCATTTATCAATTTCATAATGATTTAAACCAAATAGAAGAATTATAGATCTAGAGAGCATTTTAAAAGAAAATGGGTAGAGGGATTACTGGGCCAGAGTTTGACCGGATCTGGGCTGCACAATGCGGAACCGGCCCATCTAGGTAGCTGCTTGCACGAGAGCCAGGTTCAAACTACCATGGGGCGGGGCTCGCTGGTCAGCCGCACCGATGCAGCGAAGGGGTACGGGGCATCTGTGGTCGTTTGATCAAGTTAGCTCGGACGGCGCTGACTTGTTGTCTCTGCCAGAGACCAATGCTGCCACGCGGAACCCTAGCTTTGATGGGGAAGCATGGGGTGGCATACCAGAGGCTCGTCGACATCCTTGGGGTGGCAGAGGTGAAGCGGCGTTGCTCGGAGACCTCGGGGAGGGGCGGCATGGCAGGGTTCAACAACGAGGAAGGGTCACGCGCATTTGTGGCGGCGGTTAGCTCGGGTGCTCACCGGACCATGCACTGGGTGCATGCATGTCACCAGTTGCGTTGTGGAGAGGACGCAGGGTCCTGGAGGATGCGTAGGAAGCGCCATCACCTCTTCTTGCACTAAGGTTCACCGACATTCTTGCGGGATCTCTCCTTCGGACATGCACCGGGGATGGCTGCTTCGGTGTCCCTGTGACAAAAAAGGGAGGTCGGCGAAGGGTAAATCACATCATGGGGAGCTCATTTAGTTCACATGCGGAGGAAGGGAGCAAGGGAGGAGGACCTGCACCAAGATCTCAAAAATGGCCGAGGAGCTTGTTCCCTTCTTCTTGTGGACAAGGCCAGGCAGGGGAGGAAGAGGGGAACCTGGGGGAGGTAGGTGAGAGAGGTTGGGGCGAATGAGCTGAAGGGGTAGTGTTGTGGTGGCCTCTGGCCTTTTAAACCGAATGGAGAGGTCCATGGTGGGTTGTGTCCGTGGGGAAGGACATGGAGGGGTGGTTCTTAAGGATAGGGTGAGGAGGGCGGTGGGGAGGTCGTGTTGGGGTCCTGTGAGCTGCATAGGGCAGAGAGAGGGGGTGGTGTTCCCAAGGCATTAAAGAGGCTAGATATGAATTAAAGTGTGTGAGCTCTCTCTCTCTATCTCTTCTTCCAAGAGCAAAGGACAAGGGGAGGGCAGCTGCTACAGGAGGGGTGTGTTTGTTGGGGTAGTCGATCAAGGGATGTGGTGGTGGTTTGGTGGGGATTTGCTTAATGAATTTGGAATAATTCATATCTTGGCCTTATTAATGATCATGAATCATCTCTTGGATTGGATTCTTGGAAATATGAGGCAATGCTACGATCGCTAGGTATGGTCAAGAGATACCTCCATGAATTATTTGGGGTTTTTCAGACAATTCCAGATCCACTTTTTCATAATTCTCCAAATAGTGTTGAATGGGTTATATTGAGTTCATTTCATATTTTTGAATTGGACATGATGGGTTTTTATGTGATATGGTCCTAAATATGGATCCATACATTGAGGAATTTTCCCATGATTGATTGAGGATTAAATGTATTTAAAATAGTTATTATTCCATTTCTGCCACTTAAGAAAATGCGTAAAAAGAAATAATAAGGCAGCTCAAATTGGAATATAGGGTTTGAGAATTCGGCTTCAAATGAGCCTCAAGATGGGGATGTGTTTTGGAGAAAATCAAACTTTCTTCTATAGATTGAGTTTTGGAGTTTTTGTTAATTTAAGAGATTAAAAAGGTTTTGATCCATAATAATTATGGATAATATTTGATAAATCTTTTAATCAAGGTAGATGATGTAAACAAGGTGTATCTAGCATTTTCAACCTTGGATGTTGAAAATCCAACTTGATTTTGGTAGGAGACAAGGAATAAAGGATCTAAGGTGATGTTATTTTCATACCATCAAAACCTTGTTGGAACTTGGAGCTCAGAGCTCTCCTTGGGTCATGGGTTATATGGATGAACTAGATCATGTAGGCACGCGTTGCCGCGCCCGTCCATTAGAAAATTCATAGTTATGAAATGGCAAAACTCTATTTGAATTAAAATATACATTAGAATTTGTATTGTATTTGTCTACGTAGGTTTTCCTTTGTCAATATTATTTCTCTCATTCAGGCTCCATAGAATTTTCTTAGGCACATAATTTTCTTACACAAGATTCACGGTGTTTTGTCTATGATAAGGGGCCATGCTACTAAAATATTTCATGATTTTCTAAATTGGAAGGTGAACATGAGTACATCAAATAAATTGAGGATAGATTTAAATAGCATGAAGGAAGTAATAGAAGCATGTCTCTTTGTAGGAGGAGCCACATTCATAGAATGTAAGCAGCTGAGCTAGAATAAACAGAACCTGCAGAGAAATATATTTTTGATTTAGAAAAGATGACAATTGTTATCTGAAGACGATGGGTATTTCATTTAGAAATAGAATCAACGAATCAGACCACCATTAGACCTGTAATCTGCTATCAAGTGGGATTAGCACGATCAGAAATTGAGGCAAGAGATTTTATAGGACATGTAGGCAGTGTAGTAACGTACCATAATCATCTGCCACCGTCAATTTGTGCACCATGACTGCCATTAGGGATTTGCAAGAACTGAAAAACTAACATGTTCATAAAGATCAATTAAGACCGGCACATCAGGTCGCCATGAATAGGGAGGCGAGGGCAGGATCTATACCGCACCCGCAGGAGAGATTGATGGCCGCTCTAGATTCTGGCCTGCGATCGAACAGATTGAGAGGTGTGCATCTGGTCTTGGTTGGTCGAATCTCGATTAGAGTCTGTTGCATGCCAGGTCTAGATTTCGGCATGCGGTCCAATCGATCGGGAGGTGTGTGTCTTGTCTGGGTGGTTGAATTTACATTGGAGTTTGGCGCTGCATCGTGTGTCCTCTTCAATTTTTTTCCGGTGGTTCCGTATGAGCAAGGAGACCCGGTTTCCATTGGAGTCTGCTGCCGCATGTGTCCTCTTCAATTTTTTTTCTGTACGAGGAGAAACGGTTGTCGAAAGGTGGAGTAGAGCGGGCCGAAATAGATAGACATTCCAGCCCAATTAAGCATAGAAAGGCTTTTTGATGTCCAGAGAAGTGTCCCTAAGGGATAATTCGGCCCACGCGAGAGCTGAGTGTCATCCAACAGACAGAATGACGTGGGGGGCGCGATCGGACGGCCAAAACTGCCAAGTTTGTGGGAGGTCTCCTTTTTGACTCGGTTTTAATATCCCTAATAAACCAAGTGATTTAGATCACTATGGTACAGAGTTTTGAGGTTGATCGTGATTGAGCTCTCCAAGGATTGATGCTAGAAATTGAATAAAATAAGGGTGCCAGAACAGATTATCAAATAGCCTCCAAAACCATGTGGGTTAGAAGCACAAAGCTCCATTTGAAACAAGTGAATTAGGTATGGATATACCTTTATGAGTAGAACACAATCATGCAAAGAATTGGTCCAAATAAGGTAGTATGGATATGTGAGCTTCTGACGAAGTAGGCTTGTTGATAAAGTTTTGCAGAAAATAATGGTTTCTTGCCTGCAAAACCATCAAGAACAAGTGGGTAAAAAGGTGATCTATCCAAGGGAAATAGTGGGCCTTGGTAGTCCTTAGGATGTTTTACAAAATTGTACAAGTACATTTCCAAAAATGCATAAGGGTTGCGAAAGAGAGGTGTTCAAAAAGGTGATGTTGAAACAGTTTCTAGAGTTAGCCATATTTGACAGTTTTAGGGTTTTTGACTAGAATATAAGGGGGGTGTTTTTGATTGCTTGCAAGGTACCAAAACATCACCAAGGGGGTGATGTGGAAGTGTAGGTGAAGTAGGAAGGATCCATGCTTGGGTTTGGTCTTCATTGACATGGGAAGATTTTATAAGAATTAGTTCTGAAACTGATCTGGTTAAGGGTTTATATTGTCACCTTAGTGGCTAGAGATTAGATCCAACTTTGGAAGCTTGCTTAGGGTTTTTAATCTTGTTCTTGTTGGACTATAGGGGATGATCTCCTAGGGTATCTCACTCTAGTTCCTAAGCAAACCAATCAAACAACAGATCAAGGCAATTCATCTTACAAGCAGAACATATCTACTACTAGGGATACCATCAAGCCCAGCTTGAGGTAGAGGTGGGTATTTTGAAATCTTGGAGTTGAATAAGGTGAGAGTTCTTGGTGTTTCTACCAAGAGTAGAATTCAAAAGCTTTATAAAAGGTTTTGGAAAAGCTAGAGGTAAGAGTAGTTGAAGGTTCCGTCTTGAAAACATAAGGAGATTATACTTTATAGATCTCCACACTTTTGTCAATAGAAGCTACTAAAATAGTTAGGTTTGCAAAGGCATTTTGGCTCAAGTTTTGAAATGCAAGAACATTTGAGAATATGTAAAATGAGCCAGGACAGTTTTGTTAAATAGTTTTTGTCAACTGATGTTGAGGTAAGGAGTATCTCATATACTACACATTTAGGTGCATAAGCACAGTCAGACAACAAGCAAACACTTCAGCATTAAATGAGAAAAAGTTTTTGTTCCCCCTGATTTTTGCATTCTAGACAACTAATCAGGGTTGCTAAAATGGGGATGTTACAGACCTTTCCCCCGTCCGGAGATTCAGGAGATTCGCGGTTGCAAAGACCCTCATCGACGGAGGCGCGGGCCTGAACGTGATATCCACCGAGACTTTCGCCCAGCTCCATGTGCCTTATGATAGGCTAATGTGGACCATGCTGTTCTTGGGGTGACAAGCGGATCCACCATACCCATCGGGCAGGTGCTCCTCTCTGTCATGTTCGGAACGCGTGACAACTACCACACCAAGCTCGTCGACTTCGATGTGGCGCACATCAACCTCCCGTACAACGTCATCCTTGTTTACCCTATGCTAGCCAAGTTTATGGCTGCCACTCACCATGCCTACAACATGATCAAGATGCCTGGCAGTAGCGGCGGAGTCATCACAGTCCGTTGCGACGAGGTGGAAGCCTTATGCTCCCTGGAGCACGCCTACAAGACCGTTGCCGCCACCTATCCCGAGGACGTGGACATCGTGGACTATGTCGAAGGTTCCACCAGGAGGAAGCAGATGATGGCCTAGGAGAACACCATGGGAAAGAGGGCAGTAGCCGCGCTATTCCCGCCTTGCGAGGGGTCGGATGTGACCGGCGCCCACGACCTCAAGAGGGGATCAGGAGCTTCCCCACCCGTCCTCATGAGGGATGAGGTGCCTCCCGAGGACGGCGATGGCGCGGGGACTCCCGACTTCCCCATGGACTGTACCCAGCGCGCATACAACACCTGCTGCCCTCGTGGCGGCAGCTAAGAACCCAGATGAGCCGGTGGTCTAGGCTGCTGGAAGGTGGACAGACCTCACCGAATGGCGCACCTGACTCCATGACTTTTTTAAGGTGAACCTCGAAAAACCCTCACCCTGTATGGTTTTGTCTCTCATTAGACCTCGTGCGAGCCACGGTGGCATTTGTAATAAGCCTATACTACTAGCACTTCCTTGGATCTTGTGCTACACGCACATTTGGATATTTGGTTTTTTCTTCGAAAATCGTACCACCATATTTCCCTCACACACTCCGCACGAGCGGGGGCTAGGGACAGTACCCCTCACCGGGCCAGCTCCCTGTCGGCATCAGGGCCTAAGGTGTCGAGCTATGAACTCACGGGATAGTGCCTGCCATGAGTTATCTCGTCACATGGTTCCTGGTGCTTAAGACCCGCACGCGGCATGTGTACGGGCCTCTAACGGTGGGTGCTCTTTCCCTATGGCCCTCTCTTAGTAAGGTCTACAGGGCAGCTCGTTAGGACTTAAAAGTGTCGAGCTCTGAACTCCACGACCCGTTCTTCGGCCGTGAGTTACCTCACCCACGGTTCCTGGCCTCGTTTTTATCCTTGCAACGGCTCACGAGGCCTTGCTCCTCCATAGCCCAAGATTGTCTGGACCTAAAGTGTCGAGCTCTGAACTCCATAGCCTGTTCCTCGACCATGAGTTACCTCACCCACCGTTCCTGACCTCGTTTTTATCCTCGCGATGGCTCGTGAGGCCCTACTCCTTCGTAGCCCGAGCTTGTCAGGACCTAAAGTGTCGAGCTCTGAACTCCACGGCCCGTTCCTCAGCCGTGAGTTACCTCACCCACGGTTCCTGACCTCGTTTTTATCCTTGCGACGGCTCATGAGGCCCTGCTCCTGCGCAGCCCGAGCTCGTTAGGACCTAAAGTGTCGAGCTCTGAACTCCACGGCCCGTTCCTCATTCGTGAGTTACCTCACCCACGGTTCCTGACCTCGTTTTTATCCTCGCGATGGCTCATGAGGCCTTGCTCCTCTGCAATCAAGCTCATCAAAGTGTCGAGCTTTGAACTCCACGGCCCGTACCCCGGCCATGAGTTACCTCACTCACGGCTCCTAAAATTTGTGAAAAACCCGCGTGAAACCCACAAAACCCTTGGTGCGGGGGCTGGCAGGAAGAACACCTAATCCTATTGTTTTATCCTTGATATGCCTATGGAGCGACCCTGGGACGCCCCTCTAAGAAGTTAAACTTCGTAGGGCCTAAAGCGTGAGCTCTGAACTTACAGCCCTAGTCGATGGCGAGTTACCTCACCTACGGTTCCTAACGTTTTCAACACTTTGTATGAGCGTGCCTCAAGCCTCCAGTCACATACGTTTGCACGTGACAGTCATCCCCACAGGAGGCGCCGGGAAAGGCACGTGAGCCTCGCGAGGTTGCGCCCCCTCTCAAGAAGGCGGGCTCCAGAAGTTAGCATAGGACCCCTCCTCGAGGGTACGCGTTGGGGCCTCTCCTCGAGAGAACCGCCCAAATCAGCTGCAATCGGCGAGCTACGGCAAGCCGCCTAGGCACCCCGAGGCCCAATGGCCTACGCTATCCCCTACGAGAATAGGGGCTGCCCTCTTGAGGAGCTAGAAGCATCACAAGCCTAATCAAACACGGTCCACTACATGGCAGTCCGGCTCATTGGCAGGAAGGAGCCCCGCCAGCTACACCCTGCAAGAACCATCTTCGGGAATCACCTCCGCAAGCACTATGTGATGGCTCTGAAATATAGCCATCTACGTCCACATTTAAACTGGATATTATTCATATTTTTGATGAAATATCTATCTAAATCCTGCCACTAATGCCTAATGATCAAAGGGGTATGCAATCCTTTCTTTCAATTTTTCCCTGCGCAGATAATGACGTTTGATGATGGGAATCACTACACTAAAGTCAAAGATACGAGATTTCCAACAACCCGAAGAAACCAGGAGTCGTGAAGTGGAGACAAACGCTTTAGCGAATAACTATACGACAGGAATAAAATTTCGGCCGTATAGTTCTGGTCGTATAGTTGCCATCGACACCGCTAGGTTAAACAGAACAACTTTTGTGAAGGGACACCTATATAAAGAGGCCTCGTGTGACGAGAAAAGGGAGCTCTTCTCGATCATCAGCCGCCCCCAGATCTCCATCCACAACACCGAAGAGCCGCCGGAGGAATAGACTTAGATCTAATCTCTAAACCCATCTCCACCACCATAGCCATATTGCACCACTTGTAATAGTAGATCTCTTCTTCGATTAGCGACATTGTAAGACTATTTGCTATGAATCTCATGATTTCCACTACAATGTTTATGATCTTTGATCTCATCTCTATGTGTGAGTAATTCTCCTTGGGCTAAGGGCTTCGGCCTAGCCATGTAGCTTTTGTGCATGTTATTTATCATAGATGGGATCATGTGTTAGTTTGTATGACATGATGATTATTGTACCCTCTCTTTCCTCAAACTAAGGAGTTGTCAGGTACCCAAGACCCCGAGGATTAAGCTAGGTATAGGGAGTATGAGTAATGACTAATCTGTATGTTGGGAACCTCAGTGACAGAAGGGGTAGTATGGCTGTATGTGCGGGATTTACTTGGGATTAACGGTGACATCACTATGCATATCATTAGTTATGTTTATTTTATGGATGAGATTATTAGGTTATTGCTATAAGCGGTTGCGAAGGCAATAACAATTATGGATGCACTTCCCACATATAATTTATCTTGCTCTAACAATTACATGCATACTTTATTTTTATCTTTTATTCACATCAAATGTTTTGCATAGCTACAGGTGAAACCGAACGCCCTAGGCCCTCTCTCTCCATCATCAACAACAACAAAAGACGCAAACTCTTCGTCCGGTAAAAACACAAAAGGAATTCTAAAACTCTCGAAGGTCCGTTAAAGTAACTTCACTACGTTTTTTGCTTCCCGAGGATTCGATAAACCTAGGTCTACTAGGGAAAAAGAGCTATACTACATCCGTAATCCAGATCCAAGGTATCAACCCTTTTTCTGGCGCCGTTGCCGGGAAGCAATAGCTACCCTGGTGAGATTAGTAGGAACCTTGCTAGTTTTAATTCTTGTTTTTAATTTTGTTAGTTTCCTTTCAGTCTTTATTTGAAAAACCCAAAAAATTAGTTAGTCTTTAATTTGTTGTTTTTACTATCATAAGTCTTTGTTTAAGAAAACCCAAAAACATAGGAAATATGGCTGAAAAGAAGCTTGGGGAGTTTGCAACTCTTAGTAATGATTATTTACGTACTCCTATTACTCAGCCAGCAATTGCTACTGATAACTATGAAATTAAGCCCCATTTTTAAAGTTTGGTTCAACAGAATCAATTTGGAGGCTCGTTGTTGAGGACGCAGGTATGCACTTGAATACTTTCACTGAAATATGTGACATGATGCGCATCAAAGATGTTGACCCCGATGCGGTCAAATTGCGCTTATTTCCTTTCTCTCTTAGAGGAAGAGCAAAAGAATGGTCGCTATCTTTGACTAGAAATACTATTACATCATGGGTGGGATGTGCTTCTTTATTTATGACTAAAATTTTCCCACCTGCAAAGACTATGTAAGTAAGATCTAATATTACTGGTTTTAGACAGGAAGAGCATGAGCCACTAGCACTTGCATGGGAGAGGATGAAAGAATGCATGAGAAACTGTCCCAGTCATGTGTTAAATATCTGCAGGCGTTTCAACAATTCCAAAGAGTCTTTTTAATAAGTTAAATCTTGGATCTTTTGAAATCACCGAGTTAAAATTACATCTTGTAGATTCCACCTACAAACAAGCTGTAGGAATTAAGGAGAATACTTTAGTATATATTAAAGGTTATCCTGCTCTTATTGATTTTGTTATTGTTGACATGCCTGAAGATGCTACTGCTCCTATTATATTAGGCCGTCCTTTCTTAAGAACTATTAAGGCTTTGATTAATCTCCATGAAGGGAACGTGAAGCTTCAATTGCCTTCGTGGGATCCTTTTGTTATTCGTTTCCCAGGAAGAAGAAAGCCAAGCATGATGAAAAGGAGGCCATCACTTTGAAGGCCAACTATTTTAGAGTTGGTGTTCCACTCATCTGGCCTAAGTGAGCAACATCAAGGTCAAGCTATTAACCATAAAAGAGCGCTGCATGGAGGCAACCCATGTGAAATAAAGGTTTCAGTAAAGTTTTTAAGTTTTAGTTTAAGTTTATGTTTAACAAGGAGTGCTAGAAAACTCCAGTTGAAGAGAAGAAGTTCGGTAGTACTACAAATCCTGTTTTATACATGCTGTTGTTGGTCGAAATTTTTTACTGTCAACTTTCTGTCAAAAACAAGGTGGTTCGCTAAGTTTTAGAATAAAAAGTAATTCTTGAAGAAACGGAAATTTTTATGCCTACAGAGAGTTTAACGACAAACTATACGGCGAGAATAAAAATTCTGGCCGTATAGATATTTTTGCCATCGACAATTTTTCTTTCAAAAGTATTGATGGTTTAACGACCAACTATATGGTGGGAATAAAAATTCCGGCTGTATATTTCTGGTCGTATAGATATCGATGCTTTCGTACAATTTCTTTTCCAGGTATAGATGGTTTGACAACCAACTATACGGAAGGAAAACATTGTTCCGGCCGTATAGTTCTAGATGTATAAGTTGCGCCGCCAGTGGAAAACCTAAAATTTTGATAGCAGGCCAACTATACGGCGAGAACACATTGTTTCGACCATATAGTTTGCCCGTATAGTTGCGTATGACCACAAAAACGCCACGGGAGGTACCACTAACTCCAAAAACTTCAATCCTTTTTCTTTATACTACCTCCAAACTCTCTCAAAACCTCAAGAGATCTTCATCTGTACTCAATTTTGTTCGATTTCCTCGCACACAAGTGATCTACGGTATGTTTCTCCTCCAGTCCTCCAATTAATTTTTGCAAATTCATCTTTGATCTATTGTCATTATCAATCTAGGGTGAGACCTACTATGAACTAATTTCCATGATTCTCTTGCCTAGATTATTAATTAGAGGGGATTCTTTAGTGTACTATGATGAGGAATATGTTATGCTTATTATAGTTGGATTAAAAAAAATTATTTTTCTTTCTTTATTTTAGATGATCAACACAAGGAGCCAACCTCATGCTCATGCCGCCGCTAGCGCTTCTCGGCTGTCACTCAAGAACGCATGGGGATACGGTTCAGGATGAGCTCCAACGTGATCGCTTCGACAGGATCAAGAACCGAGAAGTGAAGACAACCAAGTGGGCTTGCCCCATTATATTGAACCAACTTGGTATTTCTAATGACTTTAATTTACTTTGCAATAGGGGTTGGCCTACAAAACTTTGTGTTCAATGATGTGCCTACTTATCGTCGGTTAACTCTTAAATTTTTAAGTTCTTTGAAAAGCACCGTTAAACTATGGCATGGAGAGGACCGGATTTCTTTCCAGCTCATGAACAACAATTACACTTTATCACTAGATGAATGGTGTGCATGCTTTAATTTGCCAAAAAATAATGATAGTGACTTGCGCGCATCCTTTACTGGCTTAGACTCTTCCCCGGAACAATATTATCATAGAATGAGCTTCACTTCTAGAGTGAGCAAGGGGAAGAATATTCAACATCCTGCAATTCGCTACTTGTTCTATGTTATTGCTAATACCTTGCAGGCACGTAATGAGTTCACGAGACTCAATGAGGAGTACATCTTAGTCCTTGCAAAGGCTGCTTTCAACAACTGCAACTTTTCACTCAAGTTGGTCGCAATCCTTGTGCGCTACATGGAGCACCAATCCTCCCAACGCCAATGACCAATCATAGGTGGAGGCCTCATCACTGTGCTTGCCAATGCCCTAGGCATCAACCTAGGTGAGTTGGACCCTATGCTAGGTGAGCAACGTGTTGGTTTCTCTACTTTAAAGGCTTGTGGAATGCCCACTAGGAGAGGTGGTGTTTATTACCCGCATATTACTAGAGCTAGGCGTATCTACCCCGCTCCTATGCCTAATGGTCTTTTCTCTATCGAGGAAGGATGTTTGATATATGACTTGCAGGTTGAGCAACACCAACCTGAGGAGGAGATTCCGGATGAGGATGAGGACCAAGAAGAGGAGAAAGAAGTTCCTTACCAAGAGGAGTAGCCACCAACCCGGTTCGCTACATACCAAGATTTCCAAGAACTTGGAGGGACTGTGGAGAGGATGCATAGCCTCTCTTTGGACCTCTGAGGAACAACTAGTAATTTATCAACTCAATTTGCGAACTGGAGTTCCGACTTTTTCCCGCCACCACAATGATTTGAAGGGCTTGCAAAAGCCTAAGCTTGGGGAAGTTTCCTCATTTATTTTTATTTGGCATTCGTTTGCTTTTATTTCGAGGTTATGTTTTTAATTCGAGTTTATAAGCACTCATGTTGGTTTCCCCAACACTTTATATTTAGTTATTTCTATTTGCTTTCAAGATTTCCTAGTCGAGCTTTGCCGCCAATTTTCTATTCTTTAATTCCCTCTCTTAAAAACAACAAAAATGTTTTTCCATTTACCTTTATTTTCCCTCTTCTTTCTTGTCTTTCCGCCTCGAGGTTCTCATGTATTTGCAGGAAGAGTGATTGACTTCGAGTTTCTAAGAAACGAATCAAAAAGGAAGAGAGAAGTGGAACCAAACATGAGAGGTATGCCTTATGACTCCCCACTTTTGAAGTTTGAGAAACCCATGCTAGTTAGTAATAAATGTTGAGATATTATATTGGTGGAGTGAGTCTTTGTATTGTAGTGAAATTTTGTTTGCATGGGTATTTTGTTTGGTACGTTTTGTTCCAGCTCTTGTAGTTAACCAAGTCTTGCCTAAAAATTTGCTAAACAATTGTAATAAGAGAAGTCTCACAATTAAAGGCTTGGGTGTGGTAGTGTTCAGTCTTGAAGGATTATTTCTAGAGACACTCAACACCACGGAATATAATGATTGACTTGATGTCTCTCTTTAAAAGTATTTCTTTGATTGAATTAATGTTTAGAGGTTTTTGTGAGCATGCCAAAGTTTGACTTGTGAATCATAAGAATGATATAGCTTTATGCGTGTCAAACTTCATGGGATGCCAACAACTCCGCTAGCCTACGGACAATCGTCATGGAGGAAACTCCTAGATTTTGGCTATGAGTTTATTAAACATATGTAGCAGCAATGCTATAATGGGTAAGATTATTGGCACTCTCGGGTAGTTGTGGTCATGATGGAATCACTCATCTGGCTGTTATGAGTAATGATTGTACAAAAGGAACAAAAACCTTAGTGATGCCACGAGTGTCCATCATAGCCCGATAAACTAATTAAAATCTTTGGCATGCTCTCAATTACATAAGAACTGAAATTCTCGAAGGACAATAAATAGAAAAGTAGTGCTTGAAGAGTCTTGATTTATTGATGTGGGAGAATTGAGATACTCTAGTGTATATGCTTTTCATGACAACTCTCACACTCTCAATTTTATATGATTATACTTTATTGTTCAAAGGCAAGCCTATGAGTTGATTACATGACATGGAATAAAGTTTACTCATTTGAATCATCCATGTTAACAATAATTTTGTTGCGCTATAAGGATGCATAAAACCCGTATGATATGCTTGCCATTACTCTATCTATGCTGAAGTTTTTCAGATTTATAAAGTGGAAGAAACATGAGACTACCAATCATGAGTAAGATCATCATCTCGTTATTTCAGTTTAAATGATGAGTTCCTTTTTGGTTTTGGTTTTCTTGCTCGAGGACGATCAAGTTTAAGCTTGGGGAGGTTGATGGCTCTGAAATATAGCCATCTACGTCCACTAATGCCTAATGATGAAAGGGGTATGCAATCCTTTCTTTCAATTTTTCCCTGCGCAAATAATGACATTTTATGATGGGAATCACTACATTAAAGTCAAAGATATGAGATTTCCAACAACCCGAAGAATCCAGGAGTCGTGAAGTGGAGACAGACACTTTAACGACCAACTATACGGCGAGAATAAAATTTCGGCCATATAGTTTCGGTCATATAGTTGCCATCAACACCGCTAGGTCAAACCGAACAACTTTTGTGAAGGGACCCCTATATAAAGAGGCCTCAGGCGACAAGAAAAGGGAGCTCTTCCCGATCATCAGCCGCTCCCAGATCTCCATCCACAACACCAAAGAGCTGCCGAAGGAATAGACTTAGATCTAATCTCCAAACCCTTCTCCACCACCATAGCCATATTCCACCACTTGTAATAGTAGATCTCTTCTTCGATTCGCGACATTGTAAGACTTATTGCTATTAATCTCATGATTTCCACTACAATGTTTATAATCTTTGATCTCATCTCTATGTGTGAGTAATTTTCCTTGGGCTAAGGGATTCAGCCAAGCCATGTAGCTTTTGTGCATGTTATTTATCATAGATGGGATCATGTATTAGTTTGTATGACATGATGATTATTGTATCCTCTCTTGCCTCAATCTAACGACTTGTGAGGTACCCAAGACCTGAGGATTGATCTAGGTATAGGGAGTATGAGTAATGACTAATCTGTATGTTGGGAACCTCAGTGACAGAAGGGGTAGTACGGCTGTATGTGCGGGATTTACTTGGGATTAACGGTGGCGTCACTATGCATATCATTAGTTCTCTTTCTTCTATGGATGAGACTAGTAGGTTATTGCTATAAGCGGTAGCGGAGGCAATAGCAATTATGGATGCACTTCCCACATACAATTTATCTTCCTCTAACAATTACATGCATACTTTATTTTTATCTTTTATTCCCATCAGATGTTTTGCACAACTACAGGTGAAACCGAACGCCCTAGGCCCTCTCTCTCCATCATCGACAACAACAAAAGATGCAAACTCTTGGTCCGGTAAACACACAAAAGGAATTCAAAAACTCCCGATGGTTCGTTAAAGTAACTTCACTATGCTTTCTGCTTCCCAAGGATTTGATAAACCTAGGTCTACAAGGGAAAAAGAGCTATACTACATCCGTAATCTGGATCGAAGGTATTACTATGCCACAACCTCGCCTCACGAGGGCAGCGCCCCGGGACGTGTAGTCCCTCGACGGGTGCTTTTGGTGCCTCTAGAGGACCGTCCCCACAAAAGGAAGGCGCGAGCCGCCATCACTGACCCCGGCATGAGGGTGCTACACCATGAACATGCGACAAACTCCAGGCACAACAAGAACAAACAATGGGAGGCAAAATAGAACAAGGGCCTTCACTAGGAAGTTCATCCAAAAGTCTTAGTTACAAGGCAAAAGGAGCCGACAACTGTTTTGGCATCACACCTCCAGGGACCGAGCTCTATGCATCTCGGTAGCGCCGTGCTACCCACGCCTAGTGGGTGGTCCGGAGGTGAGGAGGATAGTCGACGTGGCACAGCTGCGTGTCAAACACCGAGATGGAGAAGTCTCCCTTGCCAGCATACCGAAATCATAGCGCGAAGACGAGCTGGATGCAATGCTCGGAGAGGAAGCGCCGCCAGCCGCCGGAGATGAACTTCTCACCTCTCGAGAGGTTTTGATGCTCACCTCCCACTTCTCGCACCCCCCAGAGTGGCGCAGTTGTGCCTCGTCTGGGAGGTCATGTGTGGTCCTGAGCACGAATCGCTTGGGGAGCTCCACCCTAATGAACCAGTCCAAGCCATCAGGACGACGATGAAGTCGATGACCCTTTCAGGATCCGGGTCATCCACAAACTTGATGACCACGGGAGCAGGGGACTCTAGAGCCAGGGCCTCGGCAGCAGCGGGAGTGTTCGTGCTGGATCCAGCTCCGGGCCTACCGCCACATCCTCCGGGGCGACCCCTACCACTCCCGTGGGGGCAGCCGTGCCCGTGCTTGCAGGGAGTCTCTCCTGAGGTCGCGCTCGCCTCCACGAGTACAAGTATGGTGAGAGCCGTGCCAAGACCATCGTGCCTCCCTTGACCTCTCCCGTATGGTAACCCACAGTCGCGCTTCACCAGTGGGGCCTCTACTGCCTCGGTCATCACAGATTGCCCTTCTCCTCAGCCGAGAAGCGTGGGGGTTCCATGGAGAGGGTGCGAGGTCTTTGGCTTGGGAGCGCAAGAGAGGAAGGAAGTAAGCAGCAGTGTGGAAGCAAAAAAGATTCCTTCCCTACCTTTAATTGTGCCAGCCAAAAAGACGTATCGTTGCACCGCATACATGGTATTAATCACTAGGCCCCACGTGTTATCGCATCATGGGAACAACTCCCGGAGTGGGAACAGTGTGCTCCAGATCTACAGACGAGCGCTCGTGGCCGGTTGGGCTTCACGGCCAAGGTTCGAACAGGCCAGGTCTTCGTTGACCAAGTAAGCACAAGGGCCCATCCACCATCTGAGGCCACTTGTCCCTTTGGACCCATGAGGGGACACTTGTAAGACAAGCGCCCGAGGGCTACTGTCAAAGCCCTGGCATCCAGGGTGCCACGTCCCCGTGCCGGACGAGCCCTGCAGCGTAGGAGTCTTCGCCTTCTAGAGGTAGGACACCTATCGAAGGAACCAAACCAGGCAGGCATCATGAGGTACCCTCTCGAGAGGGACCGTTACGACGCCAGATAACATCTTCAAGCCTCGGATACCCTGGGGTGCGTCTAGGGAAGAGCAGTAACTACACCGGAGGGAGTACGTACTACAGCCCTGACAATGATCGCAGGGCTTTCGTGGTATCAGCCGCCTCAGTAAAGAAGACCCGGTCCACTCCCCTTTCAGAGGGAAGGAACATGTGACTTTGTGGCAGGAGGCTCCCCCAGTTGCCATTTTGGTGAAAGGAGGCAAAAAGCATAGAGCGTCAGATGAAGACAAAGGATGTCGACAAAGGACGCTTTACAAGAGGATGGAGTGGACTGCGGCGTGCTGGACCAAGTTCATGTAAAGTAGTCTCCAGGATCGGGATCCCGATGGGCGACACTATAGGCACCCTTCCAGCTCATGAACCGAGGGAAAAGGTCCAACGCCGCCCTATATAAGGAGACCTTCTCCTACCTTGCAAGGGACAGATCCTGGAGATCTAAAACCCTAGACTTTCATCCTCCATTGTGACCTCGTGAGGCACGTGATCAATACAACAAAGAAGGAGTAGGGGCTTTACCTCCTCACGAGGGTCTCGAACCTGGGTAAAAAAACCAGTGTCAACTCTCTGTCGTGCATCTGCTCCGCCGTCGTAGCCATCGTCGAACTCTTTCGGAATCGCGTGCTCCGCCCCCTCATGAACCAAGGGATCCTTGGACCCTAGTTCCTTCGCGGGACAAATCTCTGATAGCAACCATTTCACAGGAGCATTACAATTTGATAGCAAAATGACAAGAAACTTAATGTTAATAGCACCATAACCATGTCTCACAGGTTGCAGTAGTACACACTAGCAAAATAACCAGAAACTTAATGTTAATAGCACCATAACCATGTCCAAAAGGACCATAAACATGCCTCACAGAACCAAGCAACAAAATCGGTTGCAGCAGTACACACTAGCTTCTCTAGATTAGCTGTTCCCACTAGAAGTGAAGTATTGATAGCTATGAATAGAAGATGCAGGTCTCCTCTTCCTTTTTGCACCACTAGAACTACCTTAACTTGTGCCCTTGGTCATCCTTGGAGGTCTAAAGCTTGTTGGTGGTGCAGCAGGAGGAGCTCTTGGTGCTGCAGCAGGAGCAGCTCTTGGTGGTGCAGTAGGACCTGAAGATGTACCAGGCTGCAAGATTTGAAAATTGTAGTTCACTCATTCAAATTCATATACACAGTTGACCACAATTTCATTTACTTTACCTCTAATGTCCTCCTTTTCTTGGTAGTCTTGGCAAGGTGTGCATTCTTCTTCTTACCTCTATCTGGATTCTTGTGGCAGCTTGACTTGTTGTGTCCAGGGATGCCACACAATGAGCACACAATTACAGTACCATGTTTGGTCATTTTCTTGGTAGCCTTTGGTTTTTCAGTTTCTTCTCTCCTCCTATCATTTTTCTTAGGTCTACCTGGCATCTTCACATATCTTGGAGCTTGTGGCCTTGGATTTTCAGAAACTGGCCACATCTCTTCACCTTCCACAAGCTGCAAGCAATGATCATAAATCTTCCTGAACACCACAATTGAGTAGCAAGGGTCAATAAAATCCTCCACTTGCTGTCTGCTCTTGTAGATTGTTGTGATAGCATGAGATCATGGAAGCCCAGAAAGCTGAAAGTAACCACAAGAACATGTCCTCTTCTCAATACTAGCACTGTATTGCCTCTTCCTTCCTATCATCGGCCTAATGTGCTGGTTCAGTTTTCATCATATGTTTGATACCTTCTGGTGTTTCTTGTGCTAGTTTTGCCTTGTAGTAATTGAATCCTTGCTGGTTGGATGCTTTGGCAACTCCCCAGAATTTCTTCTGCCACTCATGTGCCCTATGTTTCTTTCTCCAGTTGGCATAAATGTGTGTAGCACACATTTTGTGCTTAGCTAAAGGAAAATAGTCCTTCACGGCATTAATGAGGCCCTTTTGTTGATCTAAAATGAAGATCCAACAATCTCCATTGTTGTTGATGTCCAAATCCTTGATAAGCAAGCCCATAAACCACTTCTAGCTCTCATTTGTTTCCAATTCTACTATTTTGCCACTAGATACATCTGATTGTTGGCATCTCTAGCAATTGCACACAAGAGCTCTCCCTTCATCACTCCTTTGAAAAAGCAACCATCTAATCCAATAACTCTTCTGTAGCTAGCCTTAAACCCTTTCTTAAGTGCATCAAAACACACATAAAAGCTCTAAAATATGTGATGATCACTGATTAGTGGATCCAATTTGACAGCAACTGTACGTTCAGGGTTGCTTCTAATCAACTCAAGTTGATAATCAAAAACCCTTGTGTACTCATTCTTCATGCCACTTAGTAATTTCTCCATGACTAGCTTCTTAGAATGCTTGCATTTTGATGTGGATACATATGCAAACAGGTCCTGAAGTACAGTTGCTTTCATGCTCTCTATCTTCCACATGGGATTTGTCAAAATGAAATGCTCATATTTTTCAGCAATTACTTTAGCAGTGACTGGTCTATTGTCTCTGTTTGGTGCACAGTAGTGTTCATGTTCATATGTTATAACTTGAAACCTAGTAGTCCTTGAGTTTTGGATGCATAAAGCATCCAAGTACAACCTGCAAAACCACACTTTGCTCTGACTCTTGTTGCCTCTAACTTCACAAATTCAATGCTCTTCTTGCTCACAATGACATACCTCTTCACTGTTTCTTTATTAGAATCTTCATCATAAGAATAATCCTCATTAGAAGAATCATAACCCCACTCCTTCTCTTGAACAATTTGTTCTTCCATGTTAACAATAAGATCAATAGGAATACATGATGCTGAATCCCTAGAAATCCAGCTATTTGTATCTTTCATACTCTTCTTAAACTTTCTAGCATGCCTTCTCAGCTCCACCACTTCTGAATTTTCCCCATTGTCTTCACTATGTGGCATGTATTCTGGGTCTTCATCAGAACCACTAACTGAATCATCACCGTCAGCATGCTCTGCTTGGACATGCTTTGCCTGGACATGCTCTGCCTGCACATGATGTCCCTCTTCTTGAGTAGGATTGCCAACTTGAGAAACATCAAACTGATAAGCTAGCACTTCATCTCTCTCAACTGTCTCCCTTCTTACCCCATGTTTCTTCAAGGGACTGGCAATAACTTGAGTGATCATTCTAGTGTCATCAGGAACCATAATGTTGTCTAGAATTTGAATATCATCTTCTGAACTTCCAGCAATCTCCTCTCCAGTAATGACCTTGTCAGGTTCATCTCCATCATTTATTTGCATCATCTCATCCTCAAAATCACTTCCACTACTTTTATTGCCACTGTCTTGTTCCCCATGGTACTCTACATACAAATCTGCAACTCCACCAATGCAAACATACTCTAAAATCTTCACACAAGAACTGTCATTGTTCAGAAAAAGCAAACCATCTGCAAGTTCTTCACTAGGAAGATGAAAGTATATCTTCATTGATTCCTTGAACCGCATATGATCTTTCAAATGGCTTATCACTTCCTGTAATGATAGCTTGTCCCTCTCGATCTCAGAAATATCTTCACCCCCCCCCCCCACATAGTCTAGTTTGCAACCAATGCGGACAAACTCCCCGCCAATATGAAATCTAACATTCAAAATCTCCGTAGGATCCATGGTTTAACTGCAAAATACATTCATATGTCACTACCTTGCACTACTAAGAACAGTTTAGGCGCAAAACTTGACCCTAAATCGACCAAATAACCAAGCTGTACTATAACCAAAAACCCCAATTTATCTCGCCAAAACCCTAACCCTACCAGAGAGAAGACGGGACAAATTACGGTCACCAGATGAAGAGGATGTCATAGACATTACCTTCAACGACGGTCGCTGCCCTGCCATCCGAATCGTTGCCTCCGCCAACGATCACCCACCGGTCGCCATTGTCGTCGCTGGAAAGGGGGAAGTGCTAGGGAACGCGCCTCGACTGGAGTCGCTGCCTCCCTGGGCACACCTCAAGATTAACGGGGATAACTTCGTGGGCCGCATGAATTTTCATGTTCCCATTGGATCTGGCGCAACTTCATACGACCCGGCGCACGTTTCCCCCTTTCCAGTGAATCCTAGGACACGTTAGCAAACCCTGTTTTGGAATGAAGCCAAGGTTCAGTTTAGACCGGGATTAGTGAAATCAGAGTGCCAATTTCGGGGATCATGAGTTCAGGGTTTTATTTATCTTTCATCTATGAATTCAAGGTTTGTTTTGGACTTATACCAAAAGGAAATTTATTCATCAAACTATTGTATTGCTAATGAATAGTTTGTTGGATCCAAAATTCGACATCCTAAACCCTCTTGAACAACCAAAGCACAATGTGTACATAATAATGAGATAAAAGAATAGTGCACAAGAGGAGGTGGTTCCCTATTAATCAGACAATTACATCTAAGAAAATGATCAACATATTTGGAAGGGAAACAACATGTCCTTTGTGTTCAGAGAAACTCACCAGGTTAAAGTGACTTCCGGATATAACAATAAAACAATAGATTCTAGTCAGCATACTCTAAATGAATTTAAAAAATCGTTTCAATATACAAATTCCTTATTTTCTGGTTGAGTCATCTCATTCTTAGAGTTTCTTATTTTCCTAACATCATCATTGCCCCTTTAATTGTTTAGAGTTCAGATCAAAAGAACTACTACCATAAGCACATCTTGAACTTCCAATTTCATATGCAGCACCTCGTGGATGGGCATCTAGCCTAGTTGTAGGAGAACAGTGGTCCTGCTGGCGTGAGTTCGATTTGTGCGTGCAAGTTGTAAAATTCCCCAGGTCAGCCTCATGCCTCACACCTTCTTCTTAATACAAAGCGTAGGGGTTCCTCCCCTTGTTGGTCTCAAAATACACAGTACCTCAAAATGTTCAGAGTTCAAATTGTAAAAGTACATAACCATATGAAGATCAGTGTGCCGCATTGACATTTAGTTTCCAATAAAATAGATGGACTTATCTCCAACCAATATGTGCAACAAAATAGAAAGTATAGTAAAAGGATGGGAGTACTAAAATTTTATTCTAGATAGGGAGAGAACACTTGAATCACCTAAGTTGTTGCTAGCAAGAAACCCACCACAAAAAAGATGAGATCTAGGAGCAGTTAGATGAAACCCTTATCTAGTAGACCTGAAGGCAATTCACCTTGGATCCTGAGCGGGACTTCAATTACTAGCTCAGTTACCATCTAATCATCATAAGTATAGAGAAACATGGGATGTCGAATCTGACGGATCAGTTGCATCGAGGTTACATTGCCATGTCAGCCAACTAAAGAGACATTTGGGTCCTCAAGCTATTCCAAACCCCAAATTACCCTTGGTAACAGCCGAAGGCAAGATCAAAACCAACCCTCTAGCTATCCTTCAATACAGACAAGTTCCTAGGAGCGCAAGCTCATATAATGTTCTAGTTGCTCAATGGTTAATTCACTAGGAGAACCTCACCCCTAAAGAAGCTACTTGGGAGGATGCCAAGTTCATTCAAGCAACCTTTCCAAATTTTCAGCCTTGAAGTCTAAAGCTGGCCAGGGAGTATTGTCAAGACCTATGCGTATCTTTCTCCCATGTCCCTGGACGGCTGGGATGCTCTCTTACCATTTCAGCAAATCCTATGGCCTACCATGATTTCCTTTAAATAATTTGTAAGCGAACTTAAACTGTCGAAGCTCCTGCGGTTGGGCTATAAAACCGTGGAGAGTGGGTGGCTGGGTGGCTCAACTAAGAAAACCCCTAATTTCTCTTTCCTGCACTTTCTCTCAGCATCTACTTTCTAGTTATTTTACCTAGCAGTTACCTACTTTCCTTCCTAGATCTAGCTTTTACCAGCAATTAGCTACTATCCCTGTTCAATTTCCCCTGTCGGATCCCCAATTCCGATGAGGTCCTGACAAAGTCGTATCAGAGCAGTGAGATCGGCGGAATTTTTTTTCTCCCCGAGTTCTCTGGTCACATTGATCCAGAGGTAAAATTTCCCTCGAGAAATCGAATAGAGCTGTAGATCGGATTGGGGAAAATCGATGTCGATTATCCGCACCCGCTCCCAGGAACGCATGGATAAGGAAGCATAAGAATTGGCCCGAATCATGGCGGAGCAAGAAAGACGAAGGGCAGAGGCAGAAATCAGTCAACACCTACCACACGAGGTCCTCAACCTCACGACGCGGTTGGATAAGTAGGAGGAGTCAATGGACAAGATGCAGTGTGACATGGCCAACCTCATGATCATGGTCAGCGAGATCAACACCTCTCTGAGCAAGCCCCTGGAGCGAGCTCCCTCTCCAAGCGAGGCTGCTCTGACTTCGACAACCTTCGCAACACCGCCGCATCTCCAGGAACATCTTAGCCTAATTCTAGAAGGATCGACTCCTTAGAGTTCGAGTCAATCAGCGCCGATGAACACCACAGCTCGACCCTGTACTTCAGTAACACCTCACACCTGTCCTCTTTGCTTCCGGCCACTTATTGTTCTTCTTCCATACCATAGCCATACCACTCCAAAACCTTACCTTCTACTTTTACCCCACCAAATTTGTCCCCTTTAGCTCCCCCTACCTCATCATACATACCACCTACTCCCAAAATACAGCACCAACACCAAAACACCAACTGCTACAACCAACCCCAATACTACCAACACCATCAACCTTAGTACAGTCCCTACCCATACCACCCAAACATACACCAAACACAGGCCAGTACAATTACACCCACCAGCACCCTCACAACTCATACAATCCTCCAGCTTTACCATCTAGCCAACATGCCAACACCTATCATCACCAGCATACTAACCAACCAATCTACTCTTATACATCACCTATCACCCACACCACTCCAATTTTTCCTTCTGGCCAACAAAACTGTTTTCCCCTCAAGAACAATACCAACAACATACTTCTACAACCCACCATCGAGCCCAAATTCAACCCCCAGAAACACACCTTCCTACCACCAACCACAATAACATGCAAGACCCCTACCTGAGAACCCCTAATATGGAATTACCCCTCTTCTTTGGAGACAATGCCAAGTGATGGATAGATGAATGCGAAAGCATATTCACACTGCTAGGAATCCAGAATGAAGCCAAGATCAAATGGGCTAACGCTCACATAAGGGGCAAAACAAAAACTAACATCTATCTGATGAACTGGGAACACTTCTACGAGTTGCTTTGTGAAAGATTTCCCTCGGTTGGAGAACACGAGTCAATAGAACAATTTCAGAATCTTAAGCAGATAACAGTCAATCAGTACATCGACACTTTTGAGGAGTACATGATCACCCATATCTGACTGACAATTTCTTTCTGCTATGATTCTTAAGTGGGTTGAAGGATACCATCAAGCATGCTGTCAAAAGTCACAACCCACAGACCTTACGCTCTGCTTATTGGCATGCTCGGCAGCAGGAACAAGCTTACCTGTCTACCGACAAACGTTCAGCTCCAACTCCTTCCCCTAACAAAGCACCTGCAGGCCAAAATTTCAGACAGAACAACACTGTCAGAGATAACAAACCTAGAGTTAATGTGGAAAGGACAAGAGAAAGAGGTAGATGTTGGTATTACCTGGAACAATGGTCTTATGGCCACAAATGCTCTAGTGTCAAAAACATTGTACATGCAATTCAAATGTAGGGGCATAGTGATAAGGAAGATGATAGCATGGAATCACCTGAATATTTCCAAGACGCTCAAGTAGTACTTTCCCCTCCTCCTCCTGTAGTAGCGCTCCGGCCTACTGAAACAATGCAAGAGAAAGATCCCAAAGAACAACTGATGTAGATCTCAGCTGAAGTTGTGCATGGTATGCCAGGAGATACCACTCTGTCTGTAGTAATAAAAGTTGGCAGCTATCAGGCTATAGCACTTATCGATAGTGGAAGCACAAACATCTTTGTGGACACTTAATTTGCAACCAAGGCCAAGTTGCTGGTGAAACCTACCCAAGCTAACAGAGTGAAAGTAGCAGGAGGTGGTGAACTAATATCTGCAGGAGACATTCCTGATTGCAAATTTTCCATACAGAAAACAAAATTCCAACATGACTGCAAACTCCTCCCACTGAAAGGTTATGACATGATATTGGGAGAAAATTGGCTCAACACTCACAACCCAAACTATACTGATTGGGAAAAAAGGAGCATTTCCATTACACTAAATGGCAAATGGTTCACCATCAAAGACAGAGCAATACCCCTACAGAATTCAGTCATTTCTACTAAGGCATGTTCCAAACTCTTGAGAACAGGTGCCCAAGCTTACCTCATCAGAGCCTCACGTCAGGAGGAGAATAAATGACAGATTAGTGGTGATCAATCTGCACAGTCCCCTGTTGATGATATTCTCCTTGAATATGCTGATATTTTTGAGGAACCAGTTGGACTTCCCCCAAACAGGAACTGCGATCACTCAATTCTTTTGAAGGAGGGAGCTGCTCCACCCAATGTCAGACCATACAGAATGCCACACAAGCAGAAGAACATTGTGCAAGAACTAGTCTAGAACATGCTCAAAAACTCTGAAATCAGACCCAGTACTAGTCCTTATTCATCACAAGCCATTCTTGTCAGGAAAAAGGACAAATTTTGGAGAATTTGTGTGGATTATAGGCAGATCAATGCCTTAATAATCAAAAACAAATACCCTATACCTATTGATGGCCCAAAATATATCGAGCTTGTTGTGGAACCCCAAGAGGAAGGTATGATGAGCACAGCAGCAAGTTTTCCCTCAGTACAAAACCAAGGTTATCAATCCAATAGGAGCAAGGAAACACCCCAAAGGTGTAGCTAGCTGAACGTTGGCAGGGCGCACTACTGGTGCCAGCAGCAACATGGAGACCTGCACAACACAACCACAGAATTTGCCCCCAACTTACGATGAGGTTGTCAATCTCACCGGTTTTGCTGAAAACAAAGGATTAAACGTATCGAATGGAAGGAAGTAATAGTTTGCAGAAAGTAAACACAAAGCAGTAAACAGTTGATTGTAGATTGAATGTAAAAGAAAAGACCGGGGTCCATAGTTCACTAGAGGTGGCTCTCCTTAAGATAGATAACATGCTGGGTGAACAAATTACAGCGGGGCAATTGACAAACATCGAGAAAGCATACAAGCATATACTAATCATCTTGACTCCTTTGAGATACGATTGGGAATTACAACATTATACATAGACCGCCATCCAACTGCATCTATGACTAATAATCCAACTTTAGGTTATCATCCGAACCCCCTCCAGTATTAAGTTGTAAGCAACAGATTATTGCATTACGAATTGCGTGTAAAGTAAACAATACGATTGTTCTATGAACAAAGGATTGTTGTTTTCTCCCTAGTAGCAATAGTACATCTAATACCTTAGAGATTTCTGTCACTTCCCCAGATTACTAGAGGCATAAACCCACTATCGAGCATAAATACTAACTCTTGGAGTTGCTAGCATCTACTGGGCCAAGATAGCCACTAACAACGGAAAGCATGCAAGATCACAAATAACAAAGACATGATAGAATCAATAATCAATCCGAAATAGCATCTCAATATCCATCGAATCCCCGCAAACACAACATGTATGAATTATAAATAGATGATCTTGATCATGAACGGAGCTCACAAGATCTAGACATGATAGCACAAAGAAGGAGAACTAGCCATCTAGCTACTACATGGACCCGTAGTCTAGAGATGAACTACTCACGCATCACACCAAAGGCTTGCATGATGATGAAGAAGGCCTCCAGGGTGAATTCCCCTCTCCGACAGGGTGCCGGGAAGAGCTTCAGATCCCTCCCGATCTAGGGACAGAGACGATGGTGGCTACAGACTCTTTCGTGGAATTTTGATCGGGTACTTAGGGTTTCCGTATCAGAGGCAATATATAGGTGGAAGGAGAGGCCGAGGGGGTGCCTGGGCTGGCCACACCACCCCCTGGCGTGGGCCAAGCCTGGCCGCGTGGCCAGGTGGTGTGGCCGCCCTCTGGCCCTTCTCCATCTCGTATTCTAGCTCCAAGTGTCCCTCGATAAAATAACGACTTTGGCTTTTGTCCCGTCCAATTCCGAGAATATTCATTTTCTGACTTTCCTGGAACCAAAAACAGCAAAAAACAGGTAGCTGGCACTGTGGCTCTTGTTAATAGGTTAGTCCAAGAAATCATATGAAAAGTACTCCAAAGTGTGGACAAAACACAAGAAAGTAGATAAAACGAAGCATGGAACATCAAAAATTATAGATACATTTGCAATGTATCAACATCCCCAAGCTTAACTTCTGCTCATCCTCGAGTAGGTAAGTGATAAAAAGAAAGAATAATTTTTGAGGTGACATGCACCATCATAAACTTGATCAAAGTATTTGTAAAACATTCAAAGCTAGGATCATAGTACTTCAATCATAACATGAAAGACAAAGTTCTAGCAATAAGACAAACAAACTATGTTGCAACATGAAAAGGCACAAACAAAAGATTCATGAATAACAATGCTTTGCAAGACGTTTGTTTGTTTCACATAAAGAAAACATAGCATAGTAGCATTCAGCTTGTCCCTCATAGAGTAGCAAATATAAATGCATAGGACACCTTCAAAGTTCATAAGAGTGACTAGATACAAATAGTTTAAAACAAGCAATATCAAGGTATGCATCAATCAACTAGTCTTGGGACAATGCACATAGAACTAAGAATGGCCACTATGCTCTCAAAGTAGGTGCATAAAGGTAGAAGGTGAAGACTCAATATAATGGTGGAAGAAAGGCCTTCATAGAAGGAAGCAAAGATTCAAGTTTCATAAAGAGCTTCCAAAAATTATGGTACTTATAGCTTTCAGCTCTCATTTACCCTATCATAAGCATCTTGAAGTGATTAAGGTTAAAGTGAACAAACTATGGTGTACATGCTTGACGAAGTATAAGTTAGAAATCTCATGTCCCTTGAATACGAGGGTCGCTCCTCATGCTACTCAAGTTTAGTCACCGGTAAGTTCTTGTCATCGTAAGTACATGTGTATCATAGAGAACCGCCAATGGGGTACCCCTTGCCCGATGATACGGAAGAATCCCCATATCAAAATGACAAGGCAAGTAGACAACGAGCATCTCAACAATCTTCTTATTTACCATGGGAATATGGTGCTTTTTTTCTCTTTCCTCTTTTCATAATCTCTTTTTTTCTCTTTTTTCTCAATATAGGACTCTTTTTTTATAAGAAAAATGCTTCATAGATAGCTCATTATGGTTATGTTGCAGGTTTCCACCATGTCAGCATGGATTAGACCTGCGGCCTAGGCGTTTCTCTAACACATATACATAACTCCATGGACTTACAAGCTCCCCTTTCATTTCACACCGACGACATCCATAGACAAAAGAGCATGATATCAACTAGGTACAAAGTACCAGTTGACGAGGGTTTAACTCATCAATGCCCATTGTTATGGACTTGGGTTTTGGAGAAGGAGGGAGAGCTGGAGACATCTATCGGCTAGCAAACAAGCACACAGGGGACAAAGATTTACCCAGGTTCAGGCCTCGTAGAGGTCCCTACTCCTGCTTGTCTGCTCGTGGAATTATCGAAGGAACCGAAGGTTACAATAGTGCGCAGATGCAATCTAGCGAGGGTTGTGGAAACTAGGGTTGCGTGTGTAATCTTCGCCGCCCCCTCCTAGCCCTTATATAGAAAGGCTAGGTCTCAGGTAGCAGGTCGAGTCGGTTACAAGTCAAGGTTTTCCCCTTCAAACTTTCTATATTTAACTTCTTGTTCTTCAAGCAATCGAGAGTCCATGGGTTACTCGAGTCCTTCATTTGGGCCTTGACGACACCGTGGGCCTTTACGTATTTAGACCGTATATACCAAGCTCGAGTACCTGTAGAGTATACCCATGTCAGTAGCCCCCGAGTGTCCAGTGGAATCATAGATTCAATTGGGGACTATTGAAGTCTTTCGGATGCATGAATGAGTATATTTCGACTGCTTTATTTGTGTCATAGGGATTGTTGATGTATGTGCCTGATATAACCGAAGTATCGGTATCAGTTAACCACCTTAGGGTGAAACAACGCAATCTACTCGAACTCAAGTCCCCGGACTCAAATCCAGAAAAGTGCTGGTGTAATTCGACTCAAGCCGTGGAGGTCTTACAGGAGTCGAATTCCAGTTATATGGGTGTGAGCACTCGATGCGTCTGTCAAGGCATATTCATCGTACCTGTAGGCACGGATACATTTCTGGTAGTGCTCAGCTAATGCTTTGCCAGGCCTTATTCAGGTCTTACCTTCACGCTGTAAGCGCGGCATCCAAATTCTATCATCGCGGAGACGATTCGGGTGACCTAGGAGACGCAGTCTCTTTGTAGGGAAAAATTATGAGGCGGTGTCGCCATGAGCTTCAAGTGTGGATGTTATCAACACACAGTTTTTTGTATAAATAATCATAGGGTACGCGACCAGCGCTCCCTATGGGAGTAGCCCCCGAGTGCCTGGTTAAGTCGAAGACTCAGGCAGGGACTAAAGAACTTTCGCGATTGCTGTCATCTTTTGTTTGCTTGTTTCAGTCGAATTTGCTTCCGGTGGTCCCTATGGGAGTAACCCATGTCCAAAGTCAAATTATGTTTTGAGTGGTTGGGTTTGGCTTGATAGTCCATGTTCCTGAAAAAGAAAAAGAAAAATCATAGGGTGCGCGACTAGCGCTCCCTATGGGAGTAGCCCCCGAGTGCTTGGTGGAGTCGAAGACTCGAGCAAGGACTAAAGTAGTCGAAGTCTTCTGCTGCATAGCTTTGATGACGTTAGTGCTGACAATTTCATGACCTTAGTTGCCCGCGTGAGCGAGTTTGACGGGACGTGACAAGCAGTGGGTCCCACCTTCTGACTTTGATTAGACTGGGCGTGCGTAATCTTTATTTTAACTGCGTCTCCTTGATTTCTGTGCGTAATGGGAGTAGTGGAGGGACGGTTCGCGCTTCCAATCCTCCACGTGTCCAGCATGATGTTTGCCATGCGTCCATTAGGGTTTTTCTGAGCCATTGGATTGCATCTTCCAGGGGTTAAGTAGCGGCGCTGCGATGGTAATTTTCTCATCTGCTCTCATTCATCCTTTGCTTCCATCGCCATTGCCGCTGCTTCTCTATTTTTTCTGCGCTCGTTTCTTCCACTACGCTGGACCAGCTCCGCTCGTTTCCGAGCTACTTCCTTTGCTCGCATCGCCGTCGCGCAATGGGGAAGAAGAAGGGAGGTGCTGCGGCTGATTCCGCGGCCACCGCTGCTGCGGCAAAGAAGAAAGGCGGCTCCGCCGCTGCGGGCACCAGCACCGCCGGCGGGAAGAAAAAGGCCGCAGGCACCCGCGTCATGAATGGTGCGTGGCGCCCCGCCATCATCAAGTCATCTGATCTTCGTCTTCTTCGCCAAGACGGAGTACTGTCCACCGCTGTCGCCGACGCGCGCGTCCCCAGCGGTGAGACAATTCCTTCTCCTCCCGCTGGTTTTCGAGTGATGTTTTTAGCATTCATCATTCGCGGTCTCTCCTTGCCCCTTCACCCCTTTTTTAGGGGCCTCCTTTGTTTCTACGGGCTTCAGCTCCATCAGCTGTCCCCGAACTCTATCCTCCATATCTCTTGCTTCATCACCCTCTACGAGTGCTGGCTCGGAATCGAGCCGCACTTCGGCCTCTCCAAGCGCCTCTTCAAATTGAAGCGTCAATCTGCATCTGGCTCTTTAGTCTACGATGTAGGTGGTTGCGGAATCCACGTCGACCCATCCGCCACCTACTTCGACATCAAGCTCACGGCGTCCGTCCAAGGGTGGAGGGACAAATGGTTCTACATCCGTGATGAGAAGGCTAACGGTGAGCACTTCGGACTCACGCCCTTCGATCCCGCGATGCCGTGCAGGAGGATGCGCTCATGGAAGAATGTAGTCATGTCTGGCGAGTCCGCGGAGACAGATGTGTTGTACAGGCGTGTCTGCAACCTCGAGAGTCGCATAGGCAAAGAGGAGGGAGGATGCGCTCTCATTCGCACTTGGCTGCGTCGTCGCGTCCAGCCCCTGCAGGCCAGAGTCCACCGCATGTTTCAGTGGGCTGGCGCTGATGATGCCACTCGCGTGTCTGCCGATGGCATGTCCATGAGTGAGGTGGACAAGAGGGTTCGACTGGTCACCAAGTACACCGTCAAGGATGTGCTCCCTAGTGAGCCAGTTCTTCCTCCATTTGATGCTGCTAACCCTCCTCCTGAGGTATAGTTGTGCTACGCAGTAGCTAAATTTGTCGATTGCTTCTCTGTTGTTTACTTGATTTTTGCTGAATTTGTTGTCTGCATGCAGGATTGGGAGGTGTCACCTCGTATGCCCCCTCTCCCTGAGGGTATTATTCCTCGTGAAGCCTTGGAAGAGGACGAGTCAGAGTAGACCGTCCCCTCTGATGTGGAGGAGGAAGCCCCCGAGTCCGGTAGTCCGGATACTCGCAAGCGTCCGCGCAGCGAGGATTCCGATGCGCCGTCTCCTTAGACTCCGGAAGGTACAGGTGTTGGTGCGGAGTCGCCGATACCTGCTATTCCTGTGAGCGGAGTCGCCGATACCTGCTATTCTCGCAAGAAGATGCGATTGCCCAAGGAGTCCTCGTCGGAGTCGGGGGAGGCCATTTTTGACTTTGACAAGTTTGACTAGTAAGTTTTCTAGTTTACTTGTTCTTCTCTGTTTTGCCCATGTTGGCTCGTCTCTGGGTTTTCCCTTTCTTAATTTGGGCTTTGTCTTGCAGTCAAGAGGGGTCGTCGTCTTCTAGCGACGTCCAATTTTTAAAATAATCAGGAGTCGCAACCTCAAGGGCCAAGAAAGAGGTCGAGCACGCTCCTTCCCCTCCATTGGCGGCCCAATCCGGGCACAACTCTTCCAGTTCTCCTCATGCAGGGGAACATCGAATGGTTGCCCGGATGACGGTACAACAGACATCTTCGGAGTCACTGGAGGATCATGTAAGTGTAAATTTTCTTCTTGTAATGTTGTAGCCGATGTTCTCTATTGCTTCTGTTGATCCCTTTGTTGTGCGATAGCTCCTTGTGAAGGAAGCCGCTCATTTGGCGGAGCAAGTTCTTGCGATGGGCCGCCGGCATGCGATGCTGGAGACGCGTCACCGCGTGGTTGAGAGTGAGCGTTCTACACTTCTTCTTATTTTTCTTCCCCTTTGATATAGTCGACTGATAGTCAACTTTTTGTTTGTCGTGTAGCTGAACATAATGCCCTCTTGTGTGACGCCGCCACCTTGGAGAAGACACTCGCTGTGGCTGTGAAGGGTCGCGACGAAGCAATCGCGGCGCGTGACGAGGCGCAAAGGCGCGAAGAGGATCTGCGTGCCTCCTTTGCAGCCAGGGAGAAGATGTTCGAAGAACAACTGTTCTCAATTGCTAAGGCCCTCTCAGGTACTTTGCTTGTGGATATTGTTATCCTTATCTGCTTCGAATGTTTTTACCGGTGGCACTGATGTGTTTGTCCATGTGTGGATTTATGTACAGATGCTAACGATTTGAGCTTCGACCCGCAGGCCCTTCGTCGCGATGACGCTCTGGCGGGTGCACTGTCAGCAGTCGAAGACCTTAGCACCGCCATGCAGGATACGCTCTCCAAGGCCAAAAGCGTACTCAGTCGCCTTCGAGAGGAGTTGATGCCCAAGGCGGAGTTAGTCGAGAATATAGACGAGCTGGTGGAGTCACTCGTCGGAGGTGTGCCTTCCAGCTTCAAGAACTCACTCCACGCGGGCCGGCGCGTCCATGTCACTTGCCATGGTGCAGGCCCACGGAGTCGAGATTTATCCTGCCGTGGTGTTGAAGGCGATGCCTGTTAGCGCGGACGGCCAGCAGGTAGTCTTCACTCCTTTCGCGACTGCCTGTGGCAAATATGGGCATCATCTAATAAATATTGTCGCGAAGTATTCTGAGGAGCTGCAACGTGCCAAGAAGGCGGCGAAAGCTTCGGCGTCAAGGGCTGGCGGAAAGTTAGTGGCATCTGACACTGCCACGGACTCGATGAAGCCCCCAAAGCCGTCGAAGTCGAAGAAGCCAGTTGCTCCTTAGTAGCTTTGTAATAGTTGTCTAGTTTATGTCCTTTGCTAAGAACATGCCTGCTGGCGAGTGTATCTGCTGATACTTTTGCTAGTCTTGAATGTATCTGAATCTTTCGCCTTTGTATTGATTTGGTCGTCTTATTTGTTTCTATCTTGACTTGTGGTAGGGTTCATCGAGTGATCCTTTGAGGGAAACTCAGGACTTGCCGCCTCTTGATGATACTTTGGCACCGCCGCGCTCCAGGGTAGATGAACTGTCCCTGCTCTCGCGACTGCGTGACCGTGTGAAGCAGCTGGAGCGTGAGTTGCCCGTGCTCCGCGGTAACGCGGATGTATGGAAGTCGAAGGAGGAGAAAGCCTCCACCCGAGAGTAGTATCTTCTTGGCGAGGTGACGCAGCTGGGCGACCAATTCAAGTGTTAGTTTGCTTGCTCTTATCTTTTCCTTGTAGTCACTCGCGATGTTGTACTTATGCTGTTGTTTGCTGCTTCGTGTAGTTGTCAACATTTATCGGACGATGTTTCTGCTGGATGTTACTCCATCAATCCTGATGGCGCTCCTTGCCAAGTTTCAAGATCTGTCCGCGGTTCGCGAGTGCATGAGGCAACAGTTGGTGGCTGGTGCCAAGGCCGCTCTATTGTTGGTGCAGTTGCACAGGCCTGACGTAGATGTTGCGGCAATCGCATCTAGGCCGCCTGCGCCACCAGCAGGTTCTGCCTGGAATATGGTGCCGCACTACCAGGAGGTGGATCGCCTAGCATAAGAGATTGTCGACTTCTTTGAGGAACAAACCAACGTTCTTTTGCTGCAGTAGTAGCTTAGTTTGTACCCTGCACAAAAGTATACTCGTGTTGTAAAATTCATATAAATAATGTAAATAATTTATTGTCAAATATGCATAAAGAGATTTGTTAGCATGAAGTGCGTTGCACTATCGAGTCCTTTTCGTTAGCCTGGCCATGCTCTTATCTCAGTCCCTTGCCAACCTGTCAGGTGCGTTGCGGCTAGGTTGTGTTAAGGGTTCCGATTGATGTACCAGCTACTCAGGATATCGCGTTTTTGGTTCGTAGAACAGATGTATATAGGGTGGCGCAGCCCCCGAGTAGATAAGTTGGAAAAGTAAAGAAGAACACAGAGTTTTGGGGCACTTAGCTTTATTTATTCGAAGGACAGTGCAAGGTACAATGTGTGGCTAAGTAGCCTTATTTGCAATGTAAAAAGTAAAAGCGACTAAGGGTAGAAGCGTCGCAGCTGTGTGACGTTCCAGGGGTTGGAGTATGTGACTCCTGTCTCTAAATCTTGAAGGCGATAGGCACCACCTGGGATTACTTCTGTAATCACGTACAGTCCTTCCTAGGGAGACTCGAGCTTGAGATGCCCCTGCTGCTTCAGTCGCAGGACCAGGTCTCCTTCGGCGAAGGATCTGGGGCGTAGCCTCCTACTGTGATAGTTGCGCAGGTTCTACTGGTAGATCATTGATTTTTCTGCGGCAATTTCCCTTGCCTCGTCAAGGAGGTTGATGGAGTCTTCGAGTGCGAGGGATGACTCTTGTTCGCTGTAAGCGACCACACGCGGCGCCTTGTACCGTACCTCGATGGGTAGCACTGCCTCGGCTCCGTGCACCATAAAGAATGGCGTGTAGCCCGTGGCACTGTTTGGAGTTGTGCGTAGGCTCCAGAGTACGGATTGCAATTCGTCCGGCCAACAACCCGCGGCTTGTTTGAGTGGCCAGAGGAGTCGCTTCTTGATGCCGCCGCAGATGAGTTCGTTTGCTTTTTCCACCTGACCATTGGTCTGTGGGTGCGCTACTGAGGCGTAGCTGATGTTGATCCCCAGGTTCTCGCAGAATTCTTGGAACTCCTTGGATGTGAAGTTCGTCCCATTGTCGGTGATGATGCTGTGCGGTACTCCGAAGCGGTAGACGATGGATTCGAAGAATTTGACTGCGTTGTGGCCTAATTGGTTGGTCACTAGCATGGCCTCAATCCACTTGGTGAATTTGTCGACTGCGACCAAGAGGTAGACGTAGCCTCCACGTGAGGACCTTGAAAGTTTGCCAACCATGTCGAGTCCCCATTGCGCGAAAGGCCAGGCCAATGGGATTGGCCGTAGCTTTGCGCTAGGTGCGTGCGGCTTGTCCGCAAATGGCAAGCGTTGCATTTTTGGACGATGTCCTTGGCATCGCGCATGGACATAGGCCAGTAGAATCCAGCTCATAGAGCTTTGGCAACGAGGGCGTGACTGTCGGCGTGGTGCCCACAGGTCCCTTCATGGATGTCGAGGAGGACAACTCTTCCATCGGCCATGGAGACACATCGTTGGAGTATTCCTGTGATGTTGCGTTTATATAGTTCGCCGTTGATAATAGCGAATGCCTTGGATCACCGCGCGATGTGCTGTGCATCAGTCGGGTCGTCTGGGAGCCTTTTGCTGAGGAGGTACATGATGTACGGCTGCGCCCAGGATTGCTCAATCATCATGACGCTCATTGGACCCTCGAGTTCTGTGTCCAACCCCAAGTCATCGAGTGCCATTGACTCAATGGGTGGCGTAGCCCCCGAGTCCGTTGCTGCGTTTGTTTTCTTCTCTCCGGCCTTTGGCTTGATGGAGCGTTCGCAGATGCACTCGAGAAATACCCTAGGTGGTATGGGGGCGCAGGTAGAGCCTATGTTGGCGAGTGCGTCTACCTCTTCGTTGCTTTCACGACCTACATGCCGCAGCTCGCAACCGTCGAAGTCTCCTTTGAGTGTGTCGTAGAGGTCGTGGTACGCGATCATGTTGTCATTTAGTGCGTCGCACTCATGCATCGTTCGGTTGACGACCAACTTGGAGTCGCCGTATATGATGAGCCTCTTGGCGCCGCAGGCTTTTCCCATCCTCATCCCGTGCAACAGGGCCTCGTATTCAGCCTCGTTGTTGGAGGCTGTGAACTGCATTCGCAGGATATACTTCAACTTGTCCCCTTGAGGTGATGTCAGTATGACACCTGCGTCTGCTCCGTCCTTTCGCTTGGACCCGTCAAAGTGCATTGTCCAGAGGTAGGACATGTCTGGTTTGTACGGGAGCTGGTTCTCCATCTAGTGCACGAGGAAGTCAGGGAGAACTTGCGACTTGATGGCGTCACGCTTTTCGTATGTGATGTCTTGTGGAGACAGTTCTATTCCCCAAAGCGCGACTCGTCCCGTGGCGTCAGGGTTGTTGAGGATATGTCCCATTGGGGCGTCGTTGACCACCACGATTGGGTGCGCCTAGAAGTAATGGCGCAGTCATCGTGCAGTCATGAAGACGCCGTACACCAGCTTCTGGTAGTGCGGGTACTGCTGTTTTGTTGGCGTGAGGACCTCGCTGAGGTAGTATACTGGGCGTTGTATGCCGTGGACTTTGTTTTCCTCAGCTTGCTCGACGACGAGCACTGTGCTGACCACCTAGTTGGTGGCGGAGATATATAGCAACAGTGGTTCCCTCTCTCTTGGGGTCACTAGCACTGGCGAAGTGGATAGCAGGCGCTTGAGGTCTTCGAATGCTTCTTGCACTTCGTTGGTCCACTCGAATTTTTCAGCTTTGCGGAGGAGCTGGTAGAAGGGCAGCGCCTTTTCACCCATCCAACTAATGAATCGACTGAGGGTCGCGATTCGCCCAGCCAGCTGTTGAACGCCCCTTCTGTTTTTCAGCTTCTCCATGGCCAGTATGGCTTTTATTTTCTTCGAGTTTGCCTCGATTCCCCTCGCGGAAATGAGATACCCGAGTAGCTGCTCGGATGGTACGCTGAAGGCGCATTTGTCCGGATTGAGCTTGATCCCGTAGCGGTCAAGGTTGGCGAAGGTTTCGCGCAAATCGTCGATTAGGGAGGCTTCCTCCTTGGTCTTGATTACTATGTTGTCGACATAGACTTGAATGTTGTGACCCAATTGTTCCTTGAGGCAAGCCTGCATGCACCGCTGGTAGGTGGCTCCCGCGTTCTTTAGCCCGAAGGGCATTGTGTTGTAGCAGAACACACCAAAGGGCGTTGTAAACGCTGTTTTCTCTTCATGTTCCTCCTTCATTCGAATCTGATTATAGCCTGAGTAGGCGTCGAGGAAGTAGAGGCGCTCGCATCCTGCAGTGGAGTCGATGATCTGGTCGATGCGCGGCAACGGGAACTGATCCTTTGGGCAGTGCTTGTTCAGAGAGGTGAAGTCCACGCACATCCGCAGGATATCCATGTCCTTTTTTGGTACCAGCACCGTGTTGGCGAACCAAGTGCTTTCCTTGATCTCGCGTATGAACTTGGTTTCAAGGAGTCTATTGATCTCCATTCCAACTGCCTACGCTCGTGGCTCAAACAGTCGCCGAATTGTTTGCTTCACTGGCCTTGCGTCAGGGTTGACGTTGAGTGCGTGCTCGGCGAATTCCCTGGGAACTCCTGGCATGTCCGCAGGACACCAGGCGAAAATTTCCCAGTGCTCACGGAGGAATTCGACGAGCGCGAGTTCCTATGTGGGACTCATGTTGTTGGCGAGGAGAGCCGTCTTGGCGGGATCCGATGGGTGGACCTGCACTTTCTTTGTGTGCACCGATGAGTCGAAGGAGAGATCAGGTGAACTTGGCCGGCTCAGCGGAG
Organism: Avena eriantha; assembly: GCA_910589775.1. Taxonomy (NCBI): domain Eukaryota; kingdom Viridiplantae; phylum Streptophyta; class Magnoliopsida; order Poales; family Poaceae; genus Avena; species Avena eriantha. The sequence continues at coordinate 358,131,941 of OU342743.1, forward strand.
GCAGACTGTTGTCTGTCGACTCCTTTAGTCTAGCGAGTTCCTCCTGCATGCCGAAGGACTGGGAAATTCTGTTGAATTCCCTGTCGCAACTGTCAGATCTCTCGAAGCTCCCATTGATCGTGATGACGCAGTTGGGACCTGGCATTTTCATCTTTAGGTAGGCATAGTGGGGTACTGCCATGAACCTAGCGAACGCGACGCGCCCGAGGATGCAGTGGTACTGTTAGGGCCAGTCGGTGCGCTCGCGCCAGAAGTTCTTCGGCATGCCGAAGATGATGTCGAGGTTAATTTTGCCCAGGGGATATACGCCTTTCCCTGGGACGATGTCGTGGAACGTTGTGTCCGAGGCCTCCAAGCAAGTTAGGGGGATCCTCATTGCTCGCAAGGTACTCGCGAATATAAGGTTGATGCCGCTTTCGCCATCCATGAAGACGCGGCTCATGTCGAAGCCCCCGATTTGCGCCTCGAGTACAAGGGGGCAATGGCCTAGACGGGGTACCTGAGGCAGATGGTCGCGTTTGTCGAAGGTGATGCATGACTCGCTTCCACTGAGGTACTCAGTGGTAGATGGTGGCGAGTGTGTGGCCAAGTTGACTTGGCAAGTGATGGTCTTCTGCACCCTATTGGAGGGGCGCCCCTTTTGGATCCTCATGGTTCCCATGGCCCGTGGGTACGGTTCGCCTCCGTGGTGCTGGTCCGGTGCAGCTGCATTCGGGGGTGGCCCAGGTGGTAGTGGCGGTGCGCCATGTGCCACGGTGCCTGGAGCGGCTCTGTAGCCTCCTTCGACTGCATTGCGGTTCATCCGAACCAATCCCTCATGTAGCATGAGGAACTCGCGGCAATCCTTGAGGAGGTGGCTGGACTTCTTCTTGCCATCATGCTTGTCGATGTAGAAGTGTACCGTGCATGGCCCGAACAGTTTGTCCTCAATGGAGGTCGCGGGTGCCTCATCGTGAGTGCGGTGTTGCCACACTTGTGTGGTTTTCCCGGAGTCGTGGTATCCGCCGCTACAGTATCCATTGTTGTGGTTATCGTCGCGTCTGTCGGCGTAGCCAGCCGCGACAATGTTGACGTCGTCGCGGTCATCGTAGATGCGCATGCGGCGCTTGCCTCGGCGATCGCGTCTGCGCTTGAGTTCCACCTCCTTGTCGGAGTGAATGCGATTTTTCACCGAATCTTCTCCATCGGCCCACCGATTCGCGATCTCCATCAGGTGGTCGATGGTCTGGGGCTTTGAGCGGCCAAGCTCCTCCCTAAGTTCTAGGCGGCGGACGCCGCCGTTGAATGCGTCAATCACGCGATCCTCCGAGATGTTCTCTGTGGAGTTCTTGATGATGGACCACCTTTAGATGTAGGAGCGCAGCGATTCGCCAGATCTTTGCTGGCAACATCTCAGCTCTTCGATTGATGCGGGCTGCTTGTATGTGCACTTAAAGTTGCGCACGAAGTTGTAAACTAGCTCATCCCAACTGCGAATAGATCCACGTGGAAGGTTGTTGAGCCATGCTCGGGCGGCGCCTTGTAGCTGTAGCTGCAAGCATTGCATGGCCGTGCTTCGACTGCCTCCGTGGAGCCTAACGGAGGAGATGTGGTCCTCCAGCCAGATCTTTGGGTCATGTAGGCCGTCAAACTTCGGGTTCTCCGACGGGAGTTTAAACCCTTTAGGCATTCGCTTCTGCCTGATGGATCTACTGAAGCATCTGGCGCCGCAGAGCTCCACATCTTCTTCTTCCGTGTCGGTCGATCGAGCATGTCGTGCCCTTGATTTGTTGATCTTGCGCTGCGTGAGGTTGTCACGCGCATCATAGTCACGGTCATGTTGCCATGAGCGGCGGCGTCGAGACAGGTCATGACTTTCGTCACTAGACGAGGGCGAGGAGTAGCGCTTTGCTAGCGCTTTGCCCTTCTTTGGCTCTGGTGTTGGTTCCTTGTCGAGGGCGGCCTCGATTAATCCCAAGCCCGCGATCGTAGATCGGTGCATGGCGGCTCGGGGATCTCTAGCTGGCGGCTGGTTGTTAAGGAGGTACATGGTGGCCGCTGTCACCGCAGCCTGCGGCGTCTTGGGGACCATGTTGCCCCATGTGTCGACTATCATAGAGCTAAAGTCGAGGACTTTTGCAGCTTCTATGCGTTCTTGCTCGGTGAGATGGGCCATCTGAGGTTGCCTCTTCTTCGCGAGGTACTCATTGCCCCTTGAGGAGGATCCTCTGTGGGAGGAGAGCCCAGCACGACGAAGGCTCGATTCGTCTGTTGCCTTTTTACGCGCTTCGAGTTGCGCGATTGTTTGCACTTGGCGCTTGAATTCTTCCTTCGGGAGCCAGTGATAGCCCATCAGCAGTTCTTGCGGGGATCCGAAGGGTAGACGAGCGCCTCGTAGGGCCTCAGGGCAGCGAGCCCATTCTTGCTCGTTGAGCCTGATCACGACGCGTTCGCCGGTTTGCTCATTTAGTATGGTTGGAGGTTTGACTGCTCCTCCATTGTCGACGGGGGTGCGATTGCCACCGTTACCGCCGTTGCCACCATTGCCACCGTTGTCGGCGTTGGGCGGGTCGGTGCCGTTACCGGGATTGCCACTGTTGTCGCGATTGGCAGAGGTATCGCCTGCGTTGATGACGGCGCACATGAAGTGATTGGGGAAGCTGCTGCCTCCACAACTCTCAGATCCGGAACCGTAGGTTCCATCTTCAGTGGCCAGATCGCACAGATCGGAGTCGCGACTGCTGTCGCTGACCGTGTTCTCGACTGTTGTCGGGGCGTTGAGCTCACTGAGGGTGCCGATCAATGGAGGGAACCATGATGCTAGGGAAATCGATGGTGATGTCGGTCGATCAGGCATGCGAAGCGTGCCCATCTGCCCGACTTGGAAGCGGAAGCTCCCTATCGCCAGGTTGATTCCGTCGCCTATGGACTCGAAGGCCGGGCGAGTGGCCGGCGTGTGGACGGTGAAGTCGAACGCGCCGAAGAGCTGGCGGATCTCCGCTGTTGCGGAGTTGTAGATCACGGTTGATGGGGCCGAAGAAGCCGCAACATCAGCACTCCCAATTCCCACAGACGGCGCCAATTGACGAGGGTTTAACTCATCAATGCCCATTGTTATGGACTTGGGCTTTGGAGAGGGAGGGAGCACTTGAGACATCTATCGGCTAGCAAACAAGCACACAGGGGACAAAGATTTACCTAGGTTCAGGCCTCGTAGAGGTCCCTACTCCTGCTTGTCTGCTCATGGAATTATCGAAGGAACCGAAGGTTACAATAGTGCGCAGATGCAATCTGGCGAGGGTTGTGGAAACTAGGGTTGCGTGTGTAATCTTCTGTAACACCCACAAATCGTCCCTATGCAAGTTTTAGCCCTTTCCGCCCAACCCGCATAGAAATGATTCAAGGACGCCCACCAGGCACTTTCGTGCGGGTGGAAACGAAGTAGTACCATTACACAACAGTCCTCGATGGGACCCACAGGATAGATATATGTACAATAGCGACTCAACGAGTCAAGAATACAGATATACAATACAATGATCCAAAACACCTTGAAAACGATAGAGCATCCGACTACGGACAAGAGGCAAATGGGGCTAAGAGCCCTGAAGAATAACCAATGGCGTCCATAACCCTGCCTAGGCCAAGCCGGAAGGGTAACCCTGCTAACGACGTCGATCTCAAACCTGCTAAAACAAAAGGGGTGCCGACAAAGGGCAAAGGAAAAAGAGGAGCGTCAGTACTGAGGCCAGTACACGGCGAGGCTAGAATTCGGCGGTCCTCGCCTACACAGGTATGGTGGGCTGAAGCGGCAGCGCAGCGGCACTAAACAACCTATAGAGACTCGATACAGCTGGCGGTTATCAGAGAGGGGTAAGAAAGACCTATCCGGATCCAACCTGAAGCTAACACCAGACAAACCCATCCTGGTATTTCCCCCTCGAGACCAAACGAGGAAGTCGGACCACGGAACTCACACAGTTGGCAATTTTACTCATTCCGTTATAGTTGCAGCAATTACTAATCAGATATAGATAGCATGAGTCATCCTGATAGCATAAGTAGTGGGCAGTTTTAATCACCATTCTCTTGTAATTGGAACATTTACTAGGCAGATATAATTGTCCTGAGGAATCCCAAAACCCAGCGTTTTGTTGGCATTTTTATCACATTCCATTGGAGTTGCAATACTTACTAGGCAGATATAACGAGACACAAGGAACCCCAGCTCTACCAGTTGTTGGCATTTTTAATATCCATTCCGTTGTATGTGAATCTGATTACTAGTCACATATTAAGTCAAATTTATAACACTACTTTAGTTATGCTTGTCTATGATCGAGATACTGTGCTCCAAGTCGTCCATAACCACGGACACGGCTTTCAGAAAGTTTTACCCTGCAGGGGTGCACAAATAGCAACACACACTCGATCAACCTCGGAAAAACCAACTCAAAACCCAACGAGGCTTTCACGACAAAGCAATCACAGGATTCATAAATATTTCAGGGGGTCATCCCATTAAGCTACCCGCAACGAAGTTGGCCGGCTCCGAGACGGACCCAAGGTTTGCGCCAATGGCTGTAAACGACTGGGAACCCGAAAGTGTGACTAGGCTTGTCGATACCGCGAAAACACTCCGCAATCCTAAACAGTACAGGTGCTCCACGCACAATCTTAAATAAAGCAGTAAAGCATAGCATACGTACAGGATAGTAATAAAGCCCCAAACTACTTTGTGGCCCCAAGAAATAGAAATGAATCAAGCTCTGGCTCAGGGGGATCCCATAGGGTCTCCCGGATGTGGATAGTGTGAATAGTCAAGGAACAGGTATCAAGTACTCGGGGTCCTACGGGACACAAGTGAGCGTGGAAGAACCAAATAACATCTATTGCCCACCGATGCCTCTGCATTAGTTATATCTAGCATTTTTAATAGTTATATTTAAAGTCATGATCATCTCCACCATAAAGCATCTCCACCATAAACATCTGCCAGCATACCAACAATTGTGGTACTCGACAACACGAGATCGCACCTGAGCAAGCAACTACGACTCGCAAGGCCAGCTATGTACCAAACACAGGTAATAGGAGGTGTCCAAGGCAATATAGAGGCTGCACGGGATATAACTGGGGTACGGGAGCTAAAGCATCGCGACACGGATAGCAAGAGATCAATAGGAGGAAGTAAAGACTATAAATGCAAAATAGGTAGAAGGGGGAGAGATGCTCGCCTGGAAAACACTGCCGAAGGTTCATATCCGGAGAACTTGTCGATACTCGCATCAACTCATCGGCCTAATCCGCGAAGAAGCAAACACTAGAAGAAACACCGGATGCAATATTTAATACTACGGCAGAAGATCCGGCATGCTTATGATATGATGCATGGCATGGCGCAGATGCGGTGTAACTAGTCAAAATTAAGAGGAACCGGGGTCCTGACAATTAATTAATAGGTTCGAGTTATTTATCTACCCCGCAAATTAAATGTTGGATTAACAAGACGAAACAGGGCATCGGTTCGCTACACAAAATTTAAATGGAGTCCGGAATAAGACAAAGATATCCCGCATATGGACTCCATATTTAATTATGAGGTGAATCGGCATAATGCCCCAAGCCACATGATATACATGCGAGATGAACAATTTAATATGCGACAGGTTTTATATATAGCATTTATAAAATAGGGGCTCGGGAAAAAGGTTCGCACATCTGGGTTCGGAAGATCTTGGGTTCCGGGGGTTCGGGTTCGGCGGGATCAGGGTTCGACAGGGGGAACGGTTCGACGGGATCGGTCTCGGACAACGGAAGGAGAGCTTGGCGTTCCGGGAAGAAGGGCTTGGTTTGGCGTCGGGGGCGCATCAGATTCGCCCCGGGTCGGTGTCGATCTTGTCGTCGCGAAGATCTTGTCGGGTCCGCGTATCGGGTTGGCCTTGGCATCCGGGGTGAAGAACTTGGCGTTCCAGTGACAATCTTGCCGGTCTTCAGGTCCGGGACTCGCATCCGGGAAGGAGTACTTGTCGCATATGTGGTCTTCGGGTTCGGTCTTCGGATCCGTGTAGGAGTCCTTGGTGTTCCACCACGACGAACTTCAGGTTCGGCTCCGAGAAGAAGTACTTGGCGTTCCGACGAGGGGATCTTCGGGTCATCGTCTTCGGGGACGGTCTTGCAGTCATCGGAAGGACTCGGTGATGTCTTCACTTTGCCGTTTCTACATCGGACCGAGGCTTCGGGGTTCCATGGGAGGTCTTGGCGTGTTGAGGCTCGATAGCCGGTCTTGGTCCTTTGCGAAGAGCTTGTCGACGGGGTAAGGTGGTGACGAACTTGGTGGCTCCCATCTTGACACCACAACAGCTGCCAAAACCAGCGGCACCCGAGCCTGCAACATGGCCACACACGGGCAGAAAACGTAGGGCATCGCTGCAGGGCCCGCTCGCGGCGGCTCGCGGCATGGTACAGATACGAAAAGGGCGGCGCCAGGGAACGTGCAGCAGAGCTCGTACGAGAGGTCTAGGCGCTCAGAGCCGGCGCTGCAGGGAGGGGTACGGGTCGACGGCGGCTCGAGAGGCGACGCTGCCGGGAGATACTAGGGCCGCAAGGAAGGGGCGAAGGCGAGGGCGCATGGGACAGCGCCTGGCGAGCTCGAGCGCTGGCGGCGCGCGCCTGAGAGGGAGGAGGCGGGCCTGCGCGGGTCGCGGCGGTGCTCGACGGCTGGTGGCGCGACCGAGGAAGGCCGGCGGGCTCTTGGCAGAGGAAGGCGACGAGGTCACGAGTAGCGGCACGCTGCTGATTGTGTGGACGGCGGAGAGGGCGCAGGAGCGTCGGTTACGGAGGAAGGGAGCTTGGGGAGGCGGGGGTCGCGCGGAATGGATCGGTGGCGCAGCGGGGGTTGCCGACGGGGCGGGGGTCGCATAGAGGATGGTGACGAGGCTCGGCGGTGGCGGCGGACAGGCGGATGGCGAGGGATCGACGGAGGCGGCCATCGTGCGGGCGACGGGGGAGCTTGCGGCGGTGGAGGCGCGTCGGGGAACATGAGGCGTGGAGGTGTTGGCCGGTGGCGGACGGGAAGGCGCAGCAGGACAAGGACGACGGGTGTCCCTGGTGGCGGTCGCTGGAGCGGGCGAGAGATTGCTGGCGGCGGCCATGCGAGGCGATGCGAAGGCAGAGGGGATCGCGGCCAGCTTGGGGGCGGCACGGTCGTGGTGGGGCCAAGCGGGGAACAGGCAGGGGTGGCGCAGACAGGAGTGGTGGGGCCGGGTACGGGAGCAGGGGATCCCGAGGTGGTGTCGTGGCGGGGCTGGGGCGAGCGGTCTGACGCGTGAGGCGCGTCGGGTTGCTTACCATGCGGTGGAAGCAAGGGAGTGGGCCAGGGTGGAGCGAGGGACGTGCGCATGGTAGGTGGGCTCGACCAAGGGGGAGGGCTGTCGGTGGGGATCTGGTGGCGTGCGGCCAGGCTGGCGGGGTGGGGTGATGTGGCGAGTTGTGAGTGGTTGGGATGAGGTGGTGAGCGGTGCTGAGGTGGCGGCTGGGCCAGGGAGGTGAGGCCGGTTGCAGGTGCATGCGGCAGGGGAGTTGGCGGCTGGTGTGTGGCTCAGGGGAGAGGGAGTGGATGGTGGCGGCAGGTGAGAGGGATAAAAGAGGGTGGGGCTAGGGTTAGGTGTTAGCTGGGTTGGGTCTGGGTTTGGAGGTGGCCGACTAGGATTTTGGGCCTAGTTGGCTGCCTCCCAAAATAATGTAAACTTTTGTTTTAATTTAAAATAGAATTTTGTAAATAGTTTTTAGACAATTAAAAGACCCGAAAAAGACCGGAGTTTTGATTTGAAATTAAGACAGGGGATATTTAGAAAACAAAGATAGGCTTTTAGAATATAGTTTTAGGCAAACAAATGCATGATGACATGACGATGCTCAAATGCAATGTGGCATGATGACATGAGCATGCGGTCATGATAATGCAATGCACAAAAACACTGCGATTTTCTAGTAGTGGTTTTTGCGGGATGCCACAATTCGACACCACTAACAATGGATCTCGCCCTCGAGATCCGCCTCATGGTACTTGGAAGAAGGTCGACGATCTGAATCTTCTCGCTTCATGTAGATCCTCGCGACACCACTAACAAGGTCGCTGCTCACGTCCTTCGAGAGAACACTCCGGATAAACAAAGGAAGAAGGTAAAGGTATCGACAAATAAAGCCACCTCTAGCTTCCGTGGACGGAGTAAAATTGCTGGATCTACCGATTCAATATACAAAAGCGAATGATAAGAGTAGTCGGATGGTGATCAGTCCATCGCGCACCCAAACCATTACTCTGCATACGAATAGGAGAATTATGCAACCAACTCTCGGAATCAGGCTGAAGATCTCGACAATCGAGGTTCGGAACAAAGGAGGAATGCTGACTCTGCACCGGGTCTGGCGTAGATGATGTCGTCGCGTCGGAAAAAACCGGAAGGCACAACAAGAAATAGAGAGAAGTCCAACAGATGAAGGATTCCTCAGATAGCATGAAGACCGGATATAGAAACACCGTTACCAAAGGAGGAAGCGAAAACCTGAAGGTACGACGGGAACCCAACAACGAGAAATCCTGGACTAGAAGAAGGTAAGAGAGCAGATCCAAAACACGTAGAGGTAAGAGGAGAATAGCAGAGGGTAAGGAGTAAAAGCAGACCTAACCAAATCTATCCAACCGATTTTCCGAATTAGTTTTGACACTCTACTTCGGTCGTTAGCTAGGTTATCCTACAGGCTGGACTTGTGGGGTATCGCAACTACTGGGCTCTGATACCACTCTGTAACACCCTCAAATCGGCCCTATGCAAGTTTTAGCCCTTTCCGCCAAACCCACATAGAAACGATTCAAGGACGCCCACCAGGCACTTTCGTGCGGGTGGAAACGAAGTAGTACCATTACACAACAGTCATCGATGGGACCCACAGAACAGATATATGTACAACAGCGACTCAACGAGTCAAGAATACAGATATACAATACAAAGATCCAAATCACCTTGAAAATGATAGAGCGTCCGACTATGGACAAGAGGCAAATGGGGCTAAGAGCCCTGAAGAATAACCAATGGCGTCCATAACCCTGCCCAGGCCAAGACGGAAGGGTAACCCTTCTAACGACGTCGATCTCAAACCTGCTAAACAAAAGGGGTGCTGACAAAGGGCAAAGGAAAAAGAGGAGCGTCAGTACTGAGGCCAGTACACGGCGAGGCTAGAATTCGGTGGTCCTCGCCTACACAGGTATGGTGGGCTGAAGCGGCAGCGCAGTGGCACTAAACAACCTATAGAGACTCGATATAACTAGCGGTTATCAGAGAGGGGTAAGAAAGACGTATCTGGATCCAACCTAAAGCTAACACCAGACAAACCCATCCTGGTATTTCCCCCTTGAGACCAAACGAGGAAGTCGGACCAAGGAACTCACACAGTTGGCAATTTTACTCATTCCGTTATAGTTGCAGCAATTACTAATCAGATATAGATCGCATGAGTCATCCTGATAGCATAAGTAGTGGGCAGTTTTAATCACCATTCCGTTGTAGTTGGAACATTTACTAGGCAGATATAATTGTCCTGAGGAATCCCAAAACCCAGCGTTTTGTTGGCACTTTTATCACATTCCATTGGAGTTGCAATACTTACTAGGTAGATATAACAAGACACAAGGAACCCCAGCTCCACCAGTTGTTGGCATTTTTAATATCCATTCCGTTGTATGTGAATCTGATTACTAGTCACATATTAAGTCAAATTTATAACACTACTTTAGTTACGCTTGTCTATGATCGAGATACTGTGCTCCAAGTCGTCCATAACCGCGGACACGGCTTTCAGAAAGTTTTACCCTGCAGGGGTGCACAAATAGCAACACACACTCGATCAACCTCGAAAAAACCAATTCAAAACCCAATGAGGCTTTCACGACAAAGCAATCACAGGATTCATAGGTATTTCAGGGGGTCATCCCATTAAGCTTCCCGCAACGAAGTTGGCCGGCTCCGAGACGGACCCAAGGTTTGCGCCAATGGCTGTAAACGACTGGGAACCCGAAAGTGTGACTAGGCTTGTCGATACCGCGAAAACACTCCGCAATCCTAAACAGTACAGGTGCTCCACGCACAATCTTAAATAAAGCAGTAAAGCATGGCATACGTACAGGATAGTAATAAAGCCCCAAACTACTTTGTGACCCCAAGAAATAGAAATGAATCAAGCTCTGGCTCAGGGGGATCCCATAGGGTCTCCCGGATGTGGATAGTGCGAATGTCAAGGAACAGGTATCAAGTACTCGGGGTCCTACGGGACACAAGTGAGCGTGGAAGAACCAAATAACATCTATTGCCCACCGATGCCTCTGCATTAGTTATATCTAGCATTTCTAATAGTTATATTTAAAGTCATGATCATCTCCACCATAAACATCTGCCAGCATACCAACAACTGTGGTACTCGACAACATGAGATCGCACCTGAGCAAGCAACTACGACTCGCAAGGCCAGCTATCTACAAAACACAGGTAATAGGAAGGTGTCCAAGGCAATATAGAGGCTACACGGGATATAGCTGGGATACGGAAGCTAAAGCATCGCGACACGGATAGCAAGATATCAATAGGAGGAAGTAAAGACTATAAATGTAAAATAGGTAGAAGGGGGAGAGATGCTCGCCTGGAAAACATTGTCGAAGGTTCATATCCGGAGAACTTGTCGATACTCGCATCAACTCATCGGCCTAATCCACGAAGAAGCAAACACTAGAAGAAACACCGGATGCAATATTTAATACTACGCCAGAAGATCCGGCATGCTTATGATATGATGCATGGCATGGCACAGATGCGGTGCAACTAGTCAAAATTAAGCGGAACCGGGGTCCCGACAATTAATTAATAGGTTCGAGTTATTTATCTACCTCGCAAATTAAATGTTGGATTAACAAGGCGAAACAGGGCATCGGTTCGCTACACAAAATTTAAATGGAGTCCGGAATAAGACAAAGATATCCCGCATATGGAATCAATATTTAATTATGAGGTGAATCGGCATAATGCCCCCAACCCACATGATATACATGCGAGATGAACAATTTAATATGCGACAGGTTTTATATATAGCATTTATAAAATAGGGCTCGGGAAAAAGGTTCGCACATCTCGGTTCGAAAGATCTTGGGTTCCGGGGGTTCGGGTTCGGCAGGATCGGGGTTCGACGGGGGGAACGGTTCGACGGGATCGGTCTCAGACAACGGAAGGAGAGCTTGGCGTTCCAGGAAGAAGGGCTTGGTTTGGCGTCGGGGGTGCATCGGATTCGCCCCGGGTCGGTGTCGATCTTGTTGTCGCGAAGATCTTGTCGGGTCCATGTATCGGGTCGGCCTTGGCATCCAGGGTGAAGAACTTGGCGTTCTAGTGACGATCTTGGCGGTCTTCGGGTCCGGGACTCCGGGAAGGAGTACTTGTCGCATCTGTGGTCTTCGGGTTCGGTCTTCGGGTTCGGTCTTCGGATCCGTGTAGAAGTCCTTGGTGTTCCACCACGACGACCTTCGGGTTCGGCTCCGAGAAGAAGTACTTGGCGTTCCAACGAGGGGATCTTCGGGTCATCTACTCTGGGGACGGTCTTGCGGTCATCGGAAGAACTCGGCGATGTCTTCACTTTGCCGTCTCGACATCGGACTGAGGCTTCGGTGTTCCATGGGAGGTCTTGGCGTGCCGAGGCTCGATAGCCGGTCTTGGTCCTTTGCGAAGAGCTTGTCGACGGGGTAAGGCGGTGACAAACTTGGTGGCTCCCATCTTGACACCACAACAGCTGCCAAAACCAGCGGCACTAGAGCCTGCAACATGGCCAGACACGGGCAGAAAACGTAGGGCATCGCTGCAGGGCCCGCTCGTGGAGGCTCGCGTGACGGTACAGAGACGAAAAGGGCGGCGCTAGGGAACATGCAGCAGAGCTCGAACGAGAGGTCCAGGCGCTCAGAGCCAGCGCTGCAGGGAGGGGTATGGGTCGACGGCGGCTCGAGGAGGCGACGCTGCCGGGAGATACTAGGGCCGCGAGGAAGGGGCGAAGGCGAGGTCGCATGGGACAGCGCCTGGCGAGCTCGAGCGCTGGCGGCGCGCGCCTGAGAGGGAGGAGGAAGGCCTGCGCGGGTTGCGGCGGCGCTCGACGGCTGGTGGCGCGGCCGAGGAAGGCCGGCGGGCTCCTGGCGGAGGAAGGCGACGAGGTCGTGAGCAACGGCACACTGCTGATTGTGTGGACGGCGGAGAGGGCACAGGAGCGTCAGTGACAGAGGAAGGGAGCTTGGGGAGGCGGGGTCGCGTGGAACGGATCGGCGGCGCAGCGGGGGTTGCCGACGGGGCGGGGTCACACAGAGGACGGTGACGAGGCTCGACGGTGGCGGCGGATAGGCGAATGGCGAGGGATCGACAGAGGCGGCCATCGTGCGGGCGACGGTAGAGCTTGCGGCGATGGAGGCGTGTCGGGGAACACGAGGCGCGGAGGTGTTGGCCAGTGGTGGACGGGAAGGCGCAGCAGGACAAGGACGACTGGCGTCCCTGGCGGCGGTCGTTGGAGCGGGCGAGGGATTGCTGGCGGCGGCCATGCAGGGCGATGCGAAGGCGGAGGGGATCGCTGCCAGCTTGGGGGGCGGCACGGTCGTGGTGTGGCCAAGCGGGGAACGGGCAGGGGTGGCGCAGACAGGAGTGGTGGGGCTGGGTACGGGAGCAGGGGATCCCGAGGTGGTGTCGTGGCGGGGCTGGGGCGAGCGGTCTCACTACAAGGAATCTGGCTATATATGACCCTCTATTTTTGTCACAGAATCGTCACAATAGTCCATTTATAACGATTCTATGACAATTTTAAGATCGTCGAAAGCTGAGCGTCGCTAATGAACTATAACGACGTTTTTGGTAAAATCGTCATAACCATCTATGAAGATATTGGATCGTCATAACCGTTATGACGATCCAATATCGTAACGGCCAAATTGGTCTATATTGTGGCAAGAAATCAGCCTGGTCCATTTTGTTGGTCTATATGGGCCAAGCCCAAATAATTTCAGCCTTTCATTAACTGGACCTTAGACTTTTCAATGCTCTTCTTCTTTTAGGCCTAGGCCTTTTATAATCCATTTAATCATTGGGCTTTGGCCATTTTCGGTCCTTCTAAGTTTTGGGCTTCGGCCTATTCAAAGTACATTTTATTTTCCTTTTTAGCCTTTATATTCTTTTTATTCTGAATTGTACACTATTCAGTATCAGAATTTTTATGGTCGAGGCCTATTTAGAGCCCAAATACGATCTATTTCACTGGTACAGCAGACAAGCAAAACAAATAATCCACAAAGAAATCAAAAATTAATCGCAACATTTAACCAAACATAAGTCTCATCTGTTGATAATCAACACAGTTAAGATGCATTTCAAACACCAAGCACACACAGAAAGCAGAGAACACACGCTCTGACTAAGCGGGTACAAAGCAAGAAAGCAGAGAACACACGCTTTGACTAAGTAGGTACAAAGCGATCTCTCAGCGAGAGAGCGGCCAACTGATTAGCTGAGGCATTGGCCTGCTGCTAGGCACTGAGGAGAAGAGCTCCAAAGCTTCTGTCACCTTGGTCTTCAAAGCATCAGGCGACTCAATAAGATGAAGAACATGTCTAGTCCATCTCAACAAGCATTCTAGTAAAACCTTAGCAGCATGATCATGATCCAGCTGATCAATAGGTGGGTGTACAAGCTTTCACCAAGGATCTGCACAAATTATACAAGTTATGTCCTAGCTCTTGAAGACAATCATCAGTACTGAATTAAACTCTACTATGAGAAGGTATACTGGTAAAAAAAGATGGTCAAAGCATAGTTTACAAGTACAATGTATTACTTAACTAAAATAACTATACAATGCATTTATATAGTCCTAACATTTAACTACAGCTAGTAGATACAATGCTCCATTAGAATAGTTGGCTGATCAATTTGTTGACCATAGAAGTGGTTGACATGGACCATCATCCATATGGTTGTCCATGCAGTCATAGCCAAATGTAAACTAGAACTTGCGTAATTTAGCAGGATGATATTGTTTAGTTAGTATGGTAGTACCGACCTAGTATGTCAGTGGACATGTCCCTGAAGCGGAGCTAGCGACGGCCCTGCTGTGCTTGGTGCTCCAGGACACGGAAGATGATATTGTAGGAGTAGAAGGTGACCATAGCTTCCACGACGAGGCAGAACATCCTGGCTGACCACCCCAGCGAACGTGAACGGCAGGCTCAGCAGCGGCATGGCCACTATGGACATCGTCAGGTGGTACCCGCGGTTCAGCCATGAACCTACAGCATACATAGCAACATGTTAGTTCTGGACTTATGGTTCCAGGCTTCCAGCTAATTGACTAATGACTTAATCTGGATATATAGTAGTACAAGGCTAAATATAGAAGGACAAGGCTACGTAAACAATTAATCGAGAATCATACTTGACTAATAATGGAGTATATGATGTGGTGATTGGCTAATTGAGGAGACTCGTGATTAAGAAAATGAAGTGCACATGGGGGATTAGGAATGTATGGCTTCTATGGATAGTCAAGTTGACTAACAATGTCTAACAACGTAGGGTGTACAAAACCGTGTATGCTTTTGGATAGTCAAATAGAATGATCTTAAGAAATTTCAGTTTCATAACCACTATAAACTACGATAACCAGATTACTTATTCCATTGTAGATATTAAGATATGTTTACAACTTTACATACTTGAGCCACTCTTAACATATAAACATATGAGCAACAGTAAGAAAGAATAATATGTGCTATGTTTACTAAGTACAGTATGAATTAAAGGCAAGTTTTTTGTGACTCCATTTCTTATTCATTCTGTTCACGAACAATGTAACAGTAGCAACCATGTGACTCCATTAGTTTTATGTTAGTAGCTTTCCTTAACAAGTTCTATGAAGGCAACACATAATGCAGGTAAACAGAACATGATTAGATCGTGAACATTTGAAGAGGAGAAAAGGGAGGAACCGGGGGCTTATCTAGACCATGGAGATCATGAAGATGATTAGATAGTGAAGATCTAAAGACCTGAACACAAACTCTATGAAGTATACTACTTTATTGATCACAGTAGAACAGTCAAAAAGAAGAACAAGCAATACATGAATCACAGTAATCTGTCTGGACTAAGGGACACAACGCACCAATCTGTCCGAACTAGGGGACACCAAGCATCAATACCCAAATTTAAGGAACCATTCCAAGACAATTTAGACCTCGTTCTAGGATCCAAGTAAACATACCAAATTCCTCAAGGCGTCGCTCTTACTAAAAGGTCATATATGCTGGAGATGGACTACTCTTTGGTCTCTAGATAGCGTTGGGGCAAGCCAACTTAGAGAAAAAGGGCGCCAAGCATCCACCGAACAAACACAACCATGTTTTTGGAATCACGAACGGATCCAGGGGCTCCGGGGACTGGGGGAGACGGAGGGATGAGGTGGGTTGGCGGATATATACCTCGGGTGCCGTCACGGAAGGCCTTGGCGACGCGCTTGGGTGTCCTGCGCAGCCCCTCCCGGCGGTCGTCCTCGCAGAGGCCCACCAGCAGCACGCGCTCTGCCGCCTCCATGGCATCTCCCGCCTCTTCGCCGCCACCGCCAAGCACCACGAGATCCTCCTCGTCGTCATCGCACCCGCACACAGCGGCTCCTCGAGGGCTCCCATGGCATGCGGGCGGCAGGTATCCTGCTACTATTAGGCGGCGCGCGAGGGGGGAGATGAGGGAAGAGGTGGTTTGAGGACGCGGCTCTGTTTCTCCGACGAGGCATCTATTGATCGAGATCGAGATCGAGAGAGGGGACAGAGGTGGCTGCGTGAGGAATCTCTGGATCGAGATCGAGAGAGGTGTAGCATCCCAATTGTCTAACAATTGTAATGCTACATGGTTTAGTAATATAATGGCTACTTCCTACATATAATTGTTGCATCATAAGTATATCATGCTCATGTCATCATGCCACCTTGCATTTGAGCACCATATAAAACCCTTTTCCATTTGGTTCTTCTCTCATACGCATTATTAATTGTATTTGGCTCTTGATACATTGCATTTGGTTCTTGATGAATGCTTGATGCCCAAGTTGAGTTGGGGGCATATCTTTTATTCAACTCCATCACCTTTCTTTGTCACCACCTTATAATTCCACCATCCTAGTTAACCATGAGCTATTATCTTTTCTTTTGGGCTTTTAATCTAGCTCATGTGGGTTAGGATGGATCCATTTCTATTTCCACATGCTCTCATATATGCATCATGTTGTTTTCACATTATTGATATGTGGAGCCACATTTGCATGCATTATGAGTGGTGCCCTTTTCCTAGTTTTCAAATGGATTATTATGGATTCATGCTCATGTTGGGATATTTTTGGGACTATTAAACATCTAGTGGAATATACACACTAGCAAGTCCCCATCATAATCAAATGAGATCACCTCCATCTACTCCACTTGTAACTTTCATTTAAATTCTTTGGCTTGGCCTTTACTCCACATTTTGGGAATGCATGGAAATAATACCATGTTACATTATTCTTGTTTTCACAAGAATAATACCATGGCATTTAATGTCCATGCATGGGCCATGCAAACTACCACTATATTTTCTCCTTTGCTGTATATTGTTTGGGAGTGAAGCATGTATTTTTGGGAGGTATGTCAAGTGTTTCTTGTTGTTTATTGAGCCCTAGTGCATGCATATGCAAGTGTAGTCCTTTTTATTAACCTAGATCCTCCCCATCTTAATTTTTCTCCCTCCCATGTGACCTTTAAACACTAGCTCTCTCCTCTCTATCTCAAAGCCTATCTTTGCTTAAACCAAAAACCTACTCCTCTCCTCACCTCCAGCTCAGCTTATATGATCTTGTTAGATCACATACCCCCACCAAACCCTAATACCCTACCCTACTCTCTCTCTCTTTATTTTTCTCTCAAACCCTAAAACCCCCTCTCTCTTTCTCTCTAACCCAAGCCACCACCCCTACCCTAACCTCCTGCTCAACCCTAACCCGGACCTACCGAGCTACCCCTCCTTCCCCTAATCTAACTCGAGCACACCTCAAACCTAGCTCCATGCCGAGCCCAACCCTAGCTCACCCTCTCTCTCTCTCTCTCGCTGCCAGCTGGCCCCACACCCGAGCTGCCCTCGCCCTGGCCCACCTGGCAGTCCTACCCCTGCCCTGCCCTGGCCGTCCACATCGAGCACGTGAAGGAGGAAGCAAAAGGTGGCCGAAGCCACCTTTTTCTCCAACATGTCCCACGGCCTCTCCCCTCTCCCTCTCATCTTTATCTCCTCCCTCACGCCTCCTGGCATCGCCCAGATCCATCCCCAGGGCCTTGCCCTTCCCCTCTCCTTCTCCATCGACGCCACCCTCCCTCTCTGATCGCCAGCGCTCACCGTCGGTCTCCACCTCCACCTGCTCGATCTAGCCGGTGGGTGGCGTTGTGGTCGTCGAGGAAGCCGAGGAGATCCTGCTGCGTCGCTCAGTGCACAGCAGCGAGGAGGAGACGCCCCGGAACCTGCTGAACGCCGACGAGCCGAGAGAAACCCTAGCCGAGCCGGGCGCCTGCATCATCGATGATCTGCTGCGCCCCGTTCCGATCCAACCCCACTGACGAAACCGCGGTGAGCTAGCCTTCCCCCCTGACACCCTCTCTCTCTCCATCGCGGCCTAGCCTCGTCGGGCGTTGTGTCGAGCACTCTCGGTGCAGCGGTGGCCGCTGGCGTCTGCACGCACCACGCCACGTGACGTCTCACCTAGTCGCCTAGCTACTCCCTGTCACCAACCCCCAAGCCACCGCAGTGGTCACCGCCGCCTGCGCGCACCCATCGCGTCGCGGGTTCGAGCCCCACCGTGCCGCGTTTATTCCGGCCGTCAGATTCGTCAGAACGAGGAGAAGAAAAACAGTAGTCGCGCCCCTTTTGCAAATACCCCCCACAACCTTTTGCCATAACCCGCGGTCAAGGCCAGACCCACATGTCTGTGCCTGTGGACATTTTACAAAAAGAGACCCCGGTTTTCGTAAACCTCAACCCGCGCTCCAACCCGTACCCACCTGTCAGCCTCTGCAGGCTCAGCCACTGGCACGTGGGCCCATAACCCACAGGTCCCACCTGTCTGCCTCGTGGTCTAGGTAAGCTCGTGGTGAGAAAAGTTCCGGCGTGCAGTTTTCGCCCAGTCAGCAGCAGCCCACCTGTCAGTGACTTGGTCTAGGTTCTTCTGGGTATAAAAAGTCAGCAGTTAATCTGGTTTTAATAAAACAATTTCTGTAAATGTTTAAATTCAAATTTAAATCTGTTTTAAATAACTTTTAAATTATAAATCCAAATAATTCAAATGATATATGTTTTTGAATCAGAAAAATGTGAGGAATTCAAATATGCCATTCAAAATGATGTTTGAACACTTTAAATTTTCGAGATGATTAAAATTACAATAAAATGCCCTTTTCTTAATAAATTAATAACTTTAATTCTATAACTCCAAATTCAACAAATAATATGTCTAAATTGATCAGCGCGACGAGGCCGTTCTATCTATGCATTCCTTGTTCTGAATTGAATCATGCATAATGTCATTATTAAAATTCAGAACTGTTTATGGCAATAAAACTTGACCAAATAAAGAATAAAATGCACTATTCTTGTACCTATACCTCACCCTTGCCATGCTACTTTAATGCCATGTAAATTGTGCATCATTCATCATGGCATGCTCGTTTGCTTGTCGCATCTTAATTCATATGCTTGTGCACTTTATTTATGTTGGTCCTTGTTTGTTTGGTTCTTCTTCGAATAGATGCCGAGTAGGAGAATTATCAGGAATCACAAGAGTTCTACCCAGATCCATCTCTCGCTTCAACTGAGCTGCCAGGCAAGCACTACCACATGCTTGCATACATATAGTACCTATTGCCTCTATCTTATTCTTGCATCATTGAGTCGCGATTGCATTAAATTGAATCCCAAGTACAGCATAGCCTTTACTTTTAAACCCCACCAAAGCTTGTTCCTCCATCCCATGAGCCATTACTACAGGAGTTGTTTGAGCCATGCGAGTCGTAGAAAATCATGTGTAGGGTATATGAGTGTTTGATGGATAACGAGGTACCTAAACAACTTAACCTGAGTAGTAATGGGATAACTAATGAAAGAGGCACCGGTGAGCAATATCTGCTATTTGGTTTTTCATGCTCACTTGTGTCCCGTAGGACCCCGAGTACTTGATTCCTGTTCCTTGACTATTCACACTATCCACATCCGGGAGGCCTTATGGACCCCCCCCCCCCCCGAGCCAGAGCTTGATTCATTCTTATTTCTTGGGGCCACAAAGTAGTTTGGGGCTTTGTTACTATTCTGTACTTATGCCATGCTTACTGTTTTATTTAATATTGTGCGTGGAGCACCTGTACTATTTTGGATGCGGAGTGTTTTTGCGGTATCGACAAGCCCAGTCACGCTTTCGGGTTCCCAGTCATTTACAGCCATTGACGCAAACCTTGAGTCCGTCTCGGAGTCAGCTAGCTTCGTTGCGGGTAGCTTAATGGGTGGCCCCCTGAAATATTACTGAATCCTGTGATCGCTTTGTCGTGAATGCCTCGTTGGGTTTTGAGTTGGTTTTTCCGAGGTTGATCGAGTGTGTGTTGCTATTTGTGCACCCCTGTAGGGTAAATCTTTTTGAAAGTCGTGTCCGCGGTTATGGACGACTTGGAGCACAGTTTCTCGATCATAGACAAGTGTAACTAAAGTACCGCTTTTAAATTGACTAAGTACCTGACTAGTAAATAGTGCAATACTCATGGAATGGTTAATAAACTGCCAACAGATGGGGGTTGTTCGTCCGCTTCCTCGTTGGTAAGCGAGGAGGAGGATGGATCTGTTAATTATACTGTTATAACTGCTGTTCTTAATTCACGGACATCCGTCTATCATTGGTTCGGCGGATGGTTAACGAGTATCTATAGACTTGTTAGTTATTATCTTTTGCTGCAATTGCGTCACCCCAGGTTGTGTCCCCTTTAGAGGCATAAAGACTTGCTGAGTACCCCTAGGGTCTCATATGATAAATTGTTTGATTTAGATGAACAGGTGTACTCGCAAGATGGATACTGGGTGGAGGAGACGGATGACGTTGGCAACGATCACTCGGTGTAGAGATTCCGGGAACGGGGATCCGTGAGATCTGTGGGCGGGATGTGTTTATTTATGTGGCATCTTATGCCGATTTGCTTCTTATCCTTACTCGGATCTTGTTTTCCGCTTCCGCCTGGTACTCTGATGTTTGATGTATGAGGAGCTATCCGAAACTATTATGTCTATCTAGGATATTTGGATCTTGCCGTATGGCGTTGTAATATTTCTATTTCTTTTAGATGGAATGGCTCTGAGGACTGTTGTATGTGGCTTGCATACATACTCACTTGTGTATGTAGTTGATCCCTTCGCCTGCCGATTACGCTGCTCGTTCTTGTCCCGATGATCTGAAAGTGGTTAGGACGGCCGAAAGGTCTACCGTGAGTGGCCCCGGGCCCCACCGTACTATTTTAACCACTTTCGCTCATCCAGGCATGTAACTAAGAGCGTAATTCACCGAGGTAGTTACAAGAGGGGGGTGTAGGTGGTGGCGGTGACACTTTGAGTTTGTGAGGCTGGGATGGGATCTGAGGAGGGAGGGATAGGGTGACCTAGCGAACGGGAGGGACGGGGATGGTTTGTCCAAACTGTCCCTTTCTTTTTCTCTTTTGGTGAGGGTGTTTGGCTCTTTTTATCTTTTGGTGTCCCTGTCTAAAATTTGTGGGGAGGAATTTCGTACATTGGATGAGAGTATGAGACCATTTGCATGGCTGAGATCTGTGGTGGGGGTAATCCGTGGGTAGTCTATACGTGTCCTCTAATTGGCTAGCTCTATTCTACAGGGAAAATGGCCAATGTTATGGCTACAATTATGACATAGTTTTGAGATAACGACTCCATATTATGCACATGTGCATCATAGGATGGGGAACAACGTGTCCTCTGATTGGCTGGAGGCGATCTAGAGGGTGTCGGTCGCTGTGTTAGGTTAGGGTTGGCTAGAGGGTAGGGTTTTGCTGGAGGCAATCTGGAGGGTGTCGGTAGTTGTGGCAGTGGCCGTAGTGGGGAGTTGGTGGCTGGAGGAGCTCGAGGTCGGTCGCGTGCGGATCAGTGGCAGAGAGGAGAGGTCTGCGCGGCTCAGCGGCAGGCTGCTGAGCGAGGAAGAGGGGAGGGATCGAAGGGGAGGCTAGGGTTAGCCATGAGGAAGAGTGGCGATGCCAGGAGGGGAAGTGAGGTGAGGGCAGGTGTGTTTGTTTGTGCAAACCGTAGCCCTTGGATGAGAATTGATCAACCTAGATCAGACACGAATGGTCGATCCGTGGGAGGCAGATTCCTGCGATATGATTCGTCGTAAAAAAATATATTTTCAAAGTGCCAACAATGGGGTGTTTTGTGAAGCGGCCATCAAATGAAAGTTTCAAAATGGTACCATCCTATTTTTCAAAAATACTAGACCATCTTGCATAGACAACGTCCCAACCGGGTAATTTCAAACCTTTCCGTCCACCCATGTTGAAAAAGACAAATTCCTACCGAATCGGTAGGAAGTGGGTCCAGTTTGAACTACAGGTATATAATCTGATGCTCATGATTTTTTGAAAAATCATTTTTATACTTACAATATGATGTTTCTTTAAAGATCCAATGTAAGTTTAGCGAGCCTCATCCCTTATCTTCATGCCCACCGTTTTGACCATAGTTTGTCATAGGAAAATTTTCAAACGGGCGTAAGAAATTCAAAAATGGTCTGATCAATGTGCCCATATTATGCACACATGTGTATCTTGGGATGGTGAACAATGTTGCAGGAGGAAGTTTTATTTTTCGTCGCACGAAAAAGCCAGTTTCTATTTTCCGACCGCAAAAGATGGGGTGTTTTGTGAAGCAACCAGCAAATGATGAATTCAAAATGCTACCACCCCATTTTTCAAAAATACTAAACCACCTTACATGGACAATATCCCAATTTGGGTATCTCAAACCTTTCCGTCCACCCTTGGCGAAAAAGACAAATTCTGCCGAATCGGCAGGAAGTGGGTCCGGTTTGAACTACAGGTACATGATCTGATGCCCATGATTTTTCTAAAAAATCATTTTTAGAATCATAATATGATATTTCTTCAAAGATACAATTCAAGTTTAGTGAGGCTCGGCTCCTAGCTAAGAACCTTCATGCCCGCCGTTTTGACCATAGTTTGAAATGGGCGTAAGAAATTCAAAAACGGTTCGATCAATGTTAATCCTTCATGTGGTGTTATATTATGTGACATAGTTGTAAGGGAAAATACCAAACTTGGTTAATTGATTGCATCTCAAAAAAACCTTCACAGAAATGACCTATCATGTTCGAGGTTTCATGGCTTTGAGGCCAAACGACCAATGTTATGGCCAGAATTAGATCATGGTTTGTGATAATGTGCCCATATTATGCACACATGTGTATCTTGGGATGGCGAACAATGTTGCACGAGGACGTTTTCCTTTTCGTCGCACGGAAAAGCTATTTTCCATTTTTCGAGCGCAAAAATGGGGTGTTTTGTGACCAAATGGTTAATTTAAAATGCTACCACCCCCATTTTTCAAAAATACTAGAACACCTTGCATGGACAATATCCCAATTTGGGTATCTCAAACCTTTTCGTCCACCCCTAGCGAAAAAGACAAATTCCCGCCGAATCGATAGGAAGTGGGTCCGGTTTGACCTGCAAGTACATGATCGGATGCCCATGATTTTTCTAAAAAATCATTTGTAGACTCACAATATGATATTTCTTCAAAGATACAATTCAAGTTTAGAGAGGCTCGACTCCTAGCTAAGAACCTTCATGCCCGCCGTTTTGATCATTGTTTGAAACATGCGTAAGAAATTTAAAAATGGTCCGATCAATGTAAATCCTTCGCGTGGTGTCATATTATGTGACATAGTTGTAAGGTAAAATATCAAACTTTGTTAATTGATTGCATCTCAAAAAAACCTTCACAGAAATGACCTATCATGTTCGAGGTTTCATGGCTTTCAGGCCAAACGACCAATGTTATGGTCAGAATCATGTCATAGTTTATGATAATGTGCCCATATTATGCACATATGTGCATCTTGGGATGGTGAACAATGTTGCATGAGGAAGTTTTCTTTTTCGTTGCAGGGAAAAACTATTTTCCATTTCCTAAGCGCCAAAAATGGGGTGTTTTGTGAAGCAACCACGAAATGGTTAATTCAAAATGCTACCATCCCATTTTTCAAAAATACTAGACCACCTTACATAAACAATATCCCAATTTGGCTATCTCAAACCTTTCCCTCCACCCCTGGCGAAAAAGACAAATTCCCGTCGAATCGGTAGGAAGTGGGTCCAGTTTAAACTACAGGTACATGATATGATGCTTATAATTTTTTGCAAAAGTCATTTTTAGACTCACAATATGATGTTTCTTCAGAGATCCACTAAAATTTTATAAAAATGTAGAGGTAAAAATCAATTATTTTGGACTTTATAAGAAAAATATACAAAAGAATTGAGAAACAAAAAAAAGAAAAAACAGTCGGCCCGGACCTAATATACAATAGGCAAGGTCAATCCGGCCCATGGAGGCACCACAACTCGCTTCACTTCCTAGGCTACTGGCCCATTCGATGAGAGAAGTTGAAAGAAGAAAAGGGAGGATGTTCCGAGGCCTAGGCCCAACACACGGTTTCTTAGTTAATAAAACAAATGCGCGCGTACTTAACACGAAGCACTCTTTGGCCTGGTGGTTCGCTTCGTTGCTTGGGAATGTTTCCCGAGGCATCGTGTGTTCGATCCCCAGGCTGGGTGTTTTTTGCCATTTATACATTTATATGCGGCCGGTGAGTGAATAAAAGGAAGTGACAGCCAAATATTAACAAGAAGACGGTCGGTCTTGATGGTTCGATGCACTTCAACAAAGATCCATAGGGATCGTGGGTTCGATCACCCTATAGGAAAATTTTGCCATTTATACTTCATAAGGAGATGCGACCGTGGACAAGCCACGTATAAAAGAAATGACACATAAACATGACACGTAGGTGCAACCGCTGATGTGGTCGATCAATCATATCAATATTTTTTAATTTAAACATTATGACGATTTAGATTGGTCATATTAGGCTAAAAATAAGATCCTAAGCTGTACTGCGTAGATTATGACGATTTTAACACAAAACGTCGTAATTTTAGGGGGTTGTGACCTCTATAAACGGTCTACGACCATTCTGTGCAAAATCGTCATAGATCTATGACGATTTCATTCTCGTCACTATGAGAAGGCCACAAGTAAACACATTTCTTGTAGTGTCTGACGCGTGAGGCGCGTCGGGTTGCTTCCCACGCGGTGGAAGCGAGGGAGTGGGGCAGGGTGGAGCGGGGGACGTGCGCGTGGTAGGTGGGCTCGGCCGGGGGGAGGGCTGTCGGTGGGGATCTGGTGGCGTGCGGCCAGGCTGGCGGGGTGGGGTGATGTGGCAAGTTGTGAGTGGTTGGGATGAGGTGGTGAGCGGTGCTAAGGTGGCGGCTGGGCCAGGGAGGTGAGGCCGGCTGCAGGTGCATGCGGCAGGGGAGTTGGCGGCTGGTGTGTGGCTCAGGGGAGAGGGAGTGGATGGTGGCGGCAGGTGAGAGGGATAAAAGAGGGTGGGGCTAGGGTTAGGTGTTAGCTAGGTTGGGTCTGGGTTTGGAGGTGGCCGACTAGGCTTTTGGGCCTAGTTGGCTGCCTCCCAAAATAATGTAAACTTTTATTTTAATTTAAAATAGACTTTTGTAAATAGTTTTTAGACAATTAAAAGACCCGGAAAAGACCGGAGTTTTGACTTGAAATTAAGACAGGGGATATTTAGAAAACAAAGATAGGCTTTTAGAAAATAGTTTTAGGCAAACAAATGCATGATGACATGACGATGCTCAAATGCAATGTGGCATGATGACATGAGCATGCGGTCATGATAATGCAATGCACAAAAACACCGCGATTTTCTAGTAGTGGTTTTTGCGGGATGCCACATCTTCGCCGCCCCCTCCTAGCCCTTATATAGATAGGCTAGGTCTCGGGTAGCAGGTCGAGTCGGTTACAAGTCAGGGTTTTCCCCTTCAAACTTTCTATCTTTAACTTCTTCTTGTTCTTCAAGCAATCGAGAGTCCGTGGGTTACTCGAGTCCTTCATTTGGGCCTTGACGACACCGTGGGCCTTTACGTATTTAGACCGTTGATGACCCACAAGTATAGGGGGTGTATCGCAGTATTTTCGAGGGAAGTGAAACCCAATTTATTGATTCGACACAAGGGGAGCTAAAGAATGTTTATAAGCCTTAACAACTGAGTTGTCAATTCAGCTGCACCTGGAAACAATCTTGCTCACAGCAGTTTAATAGTAGCAACAGTTTTGTAGTAGGAATAGTAAAGTAATAGCAGTAGTAAAGCAAAGACAGTAGTAACAAAAAGAGTAAACAGTGGGATTCGAGTGCGGTAGGCATAGGGATGGATGGACGGGCGTTGCATGGACAAGACAATTCACATAGCAATCAGAACATAGGGCAATTACAGATAAATAAGATAAAGCATCCAAGTACTAGACAATCCTAGGCATGTGTTCCATATATAGTCATACGTGCTCGCAATGAGAACTTGCACAACATATTTTGTCCTGCCAGCCCGTTTGCAGCGGGGCCTCTAGGGAACTACTGGCAATTAAGGTGCTCCTTTTAATAGAGCACCGGAGCAAAGCATTAACACTCCGTGAACACATGTGATCCTCACATCAAAGCCTTTCCCTTCCGGTTATCCCGATTTCTGTCATTTTGGGGCCATAGGTTCCGGACAACAACGTGTGTATACAACTTGCAGATAAGACCAAGAACAATACTATCATAATGAATCAATAACATGTTCAGATCTGAAATCATGACACTCGGGCCCTAGTGATAAGCATTAAGCACAACAAGTCACAACAAAGTCATAAAGCACTAATAAAAGATACTAGGCACCATGCCCTAACAATCTGATGCCATTACATGAATGATCTCATCCAATCCCTACCATCCCCATAGCCTACAGCGGGGGATTACTCACTCATAGATGGGGGAAACATGGATGGTCGATGGAGAAGCGATGGTGATGATGATGGCGATGATCTCCTCCAATTCCGCGTCCCGGCAGGGTGCCAGAACGTAGTTTCTGGTACTGTTTCGTGGAATATGGTGGTGGCGGCGGAGCAGAACTCCTTTTGGAAAATCGTCGAACCCCCCGAAGTTTTCAGGTCAGAAGGCTCCTTATAGGCGAAGAGAGAGGCCGAGGGGGTGCCTGGGGAGCCCACGCCGCCGCCTGGCGCGGCCTGGCCTGGCCCGCGCCACCAGGTGGGGTGGCCACCCCAGGTCTCTTATCCGTCTCGTATTCTGGCTCCTGGAGTCTTTGGGTGAAATAGGATTTTTGGCATATTTTCCTGGATTTTTCCTGATAGTTGATTTTCTGCACAAAAAGTAGACACCAAGGCAATTCTGCTAAAAACAGCGTCAGTTCGCATTAGTTGCATCCAAATCACACAAGTTTAGAGGAGAAACAATAGCAAAAGTGTTCAAGAAGGTAGATACGTTTTGGACGTATCAACTCCCCCCAAGCTTAGCTTATTGCTTGTCCTCAAGCAATTCAGTTGAAAACTGAGTGCGATAAAAGAACTTTCACGAACACATTTTCTTCATATGATGTAAATATTCTCAGCAATGTGATCAACTACCTGGACAATTCATAATAAAGAGTATGCAACTGAGTCTACTTAATAGTCATTGCAAGCTATGAAAAGATTCCAACTCAAGAATAATAAGTAGCATGAAGCACAAGCATAAGCAACATTACAATGCTCATAGAAAGGTATGATAGAGTGGTATCTCGCTTGCCTTTGATTATGAATGCCAAGGCACCTCTGAAGTTCAAGTGATGACTAGAAGTAAAGATATCAAGGATACAAGCATCAAAGTCATAACACAAATAATCAAGTAATGAAACAAACACAAAGAATGACAACTATGCTCTCAAGAAGGTTCTCAAAGAATGTGTGGAGACTCAACAAGTAGAAGAAAAAGTTTTGAATAATTTGAAAGGCTTCCAAATGCTGAAAGTATGGTACTCGTTAGCTTTGAGCTCTCATTGCCCCTATCATAAGCATCTTGAAGGTGATTAAGGTTAAAGTGACACAACTAAGAGGATATGCTTGACAAGTTATAAACCGAAACCTCATGCCCCTTACTTACGAAGACCGATCCTCATGCTACTCAACTTCGGTCACGAGTAACCTCTTGTCATTGTAAGTATGTGTGTATCATTAAGAACCGCCAACGGGGTACCCCTTGCACATGATACGGGAGCTTTCCCATAATCAAAATGACAAGGCAAGCAGACAATGAGCATCTCAGCGATCTTTTTATTTGTTATTTGCATAGGTTTTTATTGAGGATGCTTCATAGAGTGCTCATTATGGTGATGCTGCAAGTTTCCACCATGATTAGGCATGGCTTAGGCTAGCGGCCCATGCGTTTCTCTAACACACATACAAACTCCATGATCTTACAAGTTCCACTTTTATTTCACACCGCTGGGATCCGTAAGCAAAAGAACATGATATCAACGGGGTACAAAGTACAAGTGCAATGTTGAAAGCGTTCCCCATGAAACATGGTTCTGCTAATTTCAACTTATAAAGCGCAAGCATATACGCAACAAAGAAGGACCCAATGGTTCAAGTTTATTAGAGGCAATAAAGTAAAGTGTGCCATCAAGTTCGTGAGAGCTTTACTAACTAACTTTCTTATAACAAGCAAACATTTTATTCGGAAGAAAACAAGGCATATTGAATATGCACGGAGGTAGCAAATGATGCTAATGGGTAGGTATGGTGGACACTTTGGAAATATTTGGTTTAGGGAGTTGGAAACTTGAGTAAAACATACTCGGTGAAAGTGAAGGCTAGCAATAGTAAGGGAGCGACAAACGAGAGAGCGATAGCTGTCATTATCATGCTTGCAACAAAACAGGACTACTCATGGCATGAAAGTGATTCAAGATCCTCAAGGCAAAATAATTCATCAAGGCTCAACTGATTATTACAGTCATGTGCATGCGTGAGAATGTGCCAAGTCAATCAAATGAAACAATCAGAGGAGGATACCATGGTGTCATACCAATTTATGAATAGAGTAATGCAAGCAAACGTTCATGAGACATGCTACAAACTATTAGCGGGCTGGAGCTAATCACAAGAAAGCAAGAACTACTAAGCATCCAAAGAAAAACATACACTCTACATGAACGGACTAAGCATGCCCACAGTGATGAGTATATGTACAAAAAATGAAAACAAATAGAGTTCGTTACCAGCCTCTTACCACGCCTCAAGTTGTCATTAATCCTCATTATTGCTCTTCACTTGTGTGGCTTGAATAATAATATGAAACCAATATCCACTGAGGACTGCCGAACCCTGAAGCAAACTCGCAAAAACCAAAGAAGAACGACAAATATTTTTGGTGTTTTTGATTTTTAAACAAGAACAAAAAGAGAAAAACAAGCAAAGCAATTTTTTTGGGGGTTTTCGAAAAGTTCAAACAAAGCAAAAAGGGAAAAACAAACCAAAGCAAAAAAGAATAAGCAAACCAAAGAGAAACAACAGAAACATTTTTGGTCTTTTTGTGTTTTTAGAAAGCAAAAACAAAGAAGAACGAAAACTAAAAAGAGAACGAAAACATGAATATACAAAGTACCGACGCAACATGATATGGAGATGAGTGTGGTGTCGGCGTACCTCCCCCCAAGCTTAGGCTTTGGCCTAAGTGGGTATCAATCCATGTACGAATAGGGGTTCCAAGCGGGCGGATCTTGGTAAGAATGGTCGTAGCTGGGCCCATGAGAAGAAGAGGAAGCTCCCCAATCATAAGTGGGCTACTGATATGAAGACTCTCCCTCATTCGAGGGCTGGACCGAATCATCCGTGACCTCCCTTCTAGTGTCCTGCTCCCGTTGGGAGAGCTCTCCCAAGTACATGTCAAGCTCCTCCTCAGTGAGGGACCATCCTTTTCTGTTATCAAGGTTAAACAAAACAGGTGCAGGCAAAAGAACAACACGCTCAAACTTTCTCTTTCTCCAACCAGCCTTGAGAAAGGTTATTTCATAAGATAACTCACTCATACTAGCCCACGAGGAAACAAATTTATGATGTATCATGGAATTAAAATCAAGCCTCTCTATGGGAAACTGTAGGTCTAGATGATGAGGCACTAAACCATGCAATGCTAGCAAACGACAAGCAATGAGGCCTCCACAAATTCCACCTTTCTCACGGTTAGCAGCAAGACGGAAAGCTATCAAAGCACCCAAGTTGTAAGACCTATCTCGTCTAAGAGCAGCAGAGATAAATGCTAGATCAAACGAAGATAACTTATTAGCAGTTTTCCTAGCAAGAACACACTTGGCAATAAAGTAGGCAAAGTAGCGGATGGAGGGAAGATGAATGTTACGGATTTTTCCATTCTCCTTCAAGAAGCTACTCCCTTGGCAAATTTCTGCATATAAATCCATGAGTGGTTCAGGTCTCTCCTTAATCTTTCTACATGATCCCCATTGAGGTACCTTAATAGCTGCACAAAAATCATCAAGAGAAAGGTTGACAGCTATATTGTAATTTTGTAATGGACCATGGGGTTAGGAAAAGAGTGACTAAATTTGAAGTCCTGCACCACAAACATGGTTAGCTTCACAAACTGACAAGGTTCATCTTCCAAAAAGTGCTCTAACCCTGCATTAGAAACTAAAGTGTGGAAATCTTGTAGAATTCCTGCAGCTCTCATGAACTCAGAGCATGGATAAATGGAGGAAAAAACTTCCTCCTCCCGGTGGACCTTCATGACCTCAGGCACCCAAAGCTCATGTTGGTTTAGGTGGTGTTCACTCATCTTCTATTCTGAAATTTAAACACATATTAAACAAGTGATTGCAAAGTAAATATAATGAAGGATTCTACTCATAGGGACTTGCAAGAGGCCTAAACATGCATCAAAACTATATCTCTAAGCATCAAACAAGCTTACAAGCTCTCATAACCAGTCACCTACAGCAGCAAAATACTCAACATATAATCCACTAAACACAAATCTACTTGGACAAGGGGAGGAGTCACATACCAAGGAACAATTGCTCCAAATTTCAGCAAGAAAGATGGGCTGAGCAAGGAGATCGAAGAAATCGAGAGCAACCACAGAAAGAACGCGATTTTGAGCTATGAACTGGAGCTTACTCGGGAGAGAGAAGAAAGTGGCAGGTGAGAGAGGTAGTGGGGGGCCAGGGGTGGCTCACACCAAGGCATGGCGCCACCCAGGGCTGGCCGCACCACCACATGGTGTGCCTGCCTAGTGCCCCCCCCCGGTACCTACCAGGTACTCCTCTGCCCCTTTTTTCACATAAAAATTTAATATGAATTTTCTGGAATTTTTCGAGACACTTTATTTTTGGGCATTTTCAGAAATAGAAGAATGATTTTCTGACAGACATTTTTTTTGAAACATGATGCAAGGACAAAACAAGGCTAGAACTACAGAAGTTCTAACATGCAAGCAACTAACAACACAAAGAAAACTAAATGAAAACAAAAACTAAAATGCAAAGGATAGAAATGAACGGAGATAATCATAATGAAAACATTGTTTTGTTCAATGGAATCCTTTTGTTAGCAAGGTTGATCAAGTCTTGCTACCAAAAAATTGCATATGAGACAAAACTTTGTACTCCACTAATGATTAAGTTACCTCAACCTTGATAGCAATGGTCCCAATCATAATAGTTTCAAATTTTTCTCTTGGTATGGGACAATATATTTCTCCACTTGAATGCCTTCAACATGTTCAATTGAATTCAAGCCATAAGTCCTTTCAATCTTCTTGGGGAAATAGACAGTATGTTCCTTGTCATTAACATTGAAGGTCACCTTTCCTTGATTACAATTAATAATAGCTCCTGCAGTATTAAGGAAAGGTCTCCCAGGAATAATAGACATATTATCATCTTCAGGCATTTCAAGCACAACAAAATCAGTTAATATCAAGCAATTGTGAGCCACCTGAACAGGTACATCCTCACATATACCCACAGGAATAGTGGTAGATTTATCAGCCATTTGCAAAGATATATCAGTTGGTATTAATTTTTCAAGTTGAAGCCTCTTATAGAGAGAGAAATGCATAACACTAACTCCAGCTCCCAAATCACACAAAGCAGTTCTAACATAACTGTTCTTAATAGAGCAAGGGATAGTTGGAATCCCTGGGTCACCAAGTTTCTTAGGAACCTTACCATTGAAAGAATAATTAGCAAGCAAAGTAGAGATTTCTTCATTAGGGATCTTCCTTTTATTCGAGACAATGTCCTTCATATACTTTGAGTAAGGAGGCAATTTAATAGTATCATTCAAAGGAATTTGCAAGAATAAAGGTTTCATCCACTCACAAAACATATTATAGTGTTCATCTTCCTTTAACTTGTGTTTTTTATCAGGGAAAGGCATAGGTTTTTGGACCCAAGGTTCTCTTTCACTACCATGTTTCTTAGCAATAAAATCTTCTTTGGTGTATTTAGTAGTCTTAGTGTGGTTTTCAGGTTCTTCTTCAACTTTTTCTTCATTAGACACTTCATTTTCTTCATCACCACTTTCAGTTTCAGCATCAGAGATAGATATACTATTAGGATCTATAGCAGGTTCATAGGGTTCTACAACAGTTTTATGTTTCTTTTTCCTTTTCTTACGAGTAGAACCACTATTTTCAGCTTGTTGAGAATCCTGCTCAATTCTTTTGGGATGCCCCTTAGGATATAGAGGATCCTGGATAGCAGCACCACTTCTAGTTCTAATTTCATAAGCATGTTTTTCTTTAGCAGCATTAACTAGCAAGTCATTTTGCACTTTAACGAGTTGATCTATTTGAGTTTGAACCATTTGAAAGTGTTTAACAATCATTTTAACATCATTAGAGGTTCTTTCCACAATATATTTCAACTCAACAATAGCTCTAGTGTTTTCCATTAGATGATTTTGCACCCTTTTATTAAAGTTATCTTGGTTAACAATAAAGAGATCAAATTCTTCTAAGCATTGATCAGGAGGTTTCAAGTAAGGGATATCACCTTCATCAAAGTGTTGGAGGGAGTGTACCTCAATAGTGGATGAGTAGGGAATAGGTTTACTTAATTCTTCTATAGGAGGTAAATTCTTGACATCTGCAGCTTTAATTCCCTTCTCCTTAAGACATTTCTTAGCTTCCTTCATCACTTCATCATTTAGTTCAATAACTCCCCTCTTCTTTGATGTTGGAATAGGCACAGGAATAGATGGTTCAGGTACAATTACTTCAGGTATAGCTTGTTTAGGAGGAGTCCAATCTTCATAATTCTTGCTTATTTTAGCCATTAATTCCTCAGCTTCCTTAGGAGTCCTATTCCTGAAAACACAATCAGCACAACTATCTAGGTATGTCCTAGATTCCTCGGTTAGTCCATTATAAAATATATCAAGAAGCTCATTCTTAGGTAATGGACTTCCAGTCTGTGCATGAATCAAAGCACAAAACCTTGCCCAAGATTCGGGCAATACCTCTTTTTCTCCCTGTTTAAAATCAAAAAGTTCCTGCAAAATAGCATGTCTAGCACTGGGAGGAAAATATTTCTGAAGGAAAGTACTAATCAAGCACTCAGGGCTATCAATAGATCCAGGAGGTAAATTACTAAACCAAGTTTTAGCTTCTCCTTTCAATGAAAAAGGAAAAATCTTAGCAACAAAGTAAGTACGCATCTTAATATCATCAGAAAACAAGCCACTCATAGTAGAAAGTTCATTCATATGTGCTACCGCACATTCATTCTTAGTCCCACAAAAAGGTTCTTTCTCGGCAATAGCTATGTAAGATAGATCGAGAGAGAAATCATAATCTTCATCTATAATGTTTATGGGAGAAGCAGCAAACTTAGCATCAAGAGATAATTTGGGTCTAATAGTATGCCTCTCAAGGAGACTCTTAGCAGCGCTCCTATCATGGGTGTTCTTACATTCTTCAATAAACTCATCGGTCATCTCAATATAATCTTCTTCAGTATCATAACTCTCACTAGACTCAGGTGAGCTAACGGGTATGGTAGTGTCTTCATTAGGAGTTTCGGTATTTCCAGCTATAGTTCTAGCAATCATAGCATCTAGGAAAGGACCTAATGAACCACTCTTATCAAGCACAGTAGAAGCAGCATCATAAGGCATCAGAAGTTTCAGATTCAGCAGTAGTAGCAGTGTGGGTAGCATGTGTATGTGGTGGTGTAAGGAACTTACTCAAAACAGAAGGGTGAATCAAGAGCGGTAGAGGTGTTCAGAACCGTACCTCTTCTTGTAGTGGATGGTAAAATAGGAACCTTGCCATCACGAGACTTACCCATGATGGATGGAAAGCAGTGAACAATAGAGAATCCAAGTGAACTTGATAAATAAAGCTATGCTCCCCAGCAACGACGCTAGAAAATAGTCTTGATGACCCACAAGTATAGGGGGTGTATCGCAGTATTTCGAGGGAAGTGAAACCCAGTTTATTGATTCGACACAAGGGGAGCCAAGAATATTTATAAGCCTTAAACAACTGAGTTGTCATTCAGCTGCACCTGGAAACAATCTTGCTCACAGAAGTTTATCAGTAGCAACAGTTTGTAGTAGGAATAGTAAAGTAACAGCAGTAGTAAAGCAAAGACAGTAGTAACAAAATAGTAAACAGTGGGATTCGAGTGCGGTAGAACATAGGGATGGATGGACGGGCATTGCATGGACAACATAGCAATCAGAACATAGGGCATTGCAGATAAATAAGATAAAGCATCCAAGTACTAGACAATCTTAGGCATGTGTTCCATATATTTCCATACGTGCTCGCAATGAGAACTTGCACAACATCTTTTGTCCTGCCAGCCCGTTGCAGTGGGGCCTCTAGGGAACTACTGGCAATTAAGGTGCTCCTTTTAATAGAGCACCGAGCAAAGCATTAACACTACACACTCCGTGAACACATGTGATCCTCACATCAAAGCCTTTCCTTCCGGTTATCCCAATTTCTGTCACTTCGGGGCCATAGGTTCCGGACAACAACGTGTGTATACAACTTGCAGATAAGACTAAGAACAATAATATCATAATGAATCAATAACATGTTCATATCTGAAATCATGGCACTCGGGCCCTAGTGACAAGCATTAAGCACAACAAAGTCGCAACAAAGTCATAAAGCACTAATAAAAGATACTAGGCACCATGCCCTAACAATATGATGCCATTACATGAACGATCTCATCCAATCCCTACCATCCCCATAGCCTACAGCGGGGGATTACTCACTCATAGATGGGGGAAACATGATGGTCGATGGAGAAGCGATGGTGATGATGATGGCAATGATCTCCTACATTCCTCGTCCCGGCAGGGTGCCAGAACGAAGTTTCTGTACTTGTTTTGTGGAATCTGGTGTGGTGGTGGAGCAGAGCTCCTTCTGGAAAATCGTCGAACCCCCCCGAAGTTTTTAGGTCAGAAGGCTCCTTATAGGCGAAGAGAGAGGCCGAGGGGGTGCCTAGGGGGCCCACACCACCCCCTGGTGTGACCCTGGCCTGGCCCGCGCCACCAGGTGGTGTGGCCCACCCCAGGTCTCTTCTCTGTCTCGTATTCTGGCTCCTGGAGTCTTCGGGTGAAATAGGATTTTTGGCATATTTTCCGGGATTTTTCCTGATAGTTGATTTTCTGCACAAAAAGTAGACACCAAGGCAATTCTGCTGAAAATAGCGTCAGTTCGCATTAGTTGGCATCCAAATCACACAAGTTTAGAGGAGAAACAATAGCAAAAGTGTTCGGGAAAGTAGATACGTTTTGGACTTATCAAGCGTATATACCAAGCTCGAGTACCTGTAGAGTATACCCATGTCACCAGTGCAATGTTGAAAAGCGTTCCCCATGACAGCATGGTTTATCTAATCCCCAACAAATAAGTGCAAGCATATACAACATAGATGACACAATGGTTCGATTTATTAAGGGCAAGAAAAGTAAAGTGTGCCATCAAGTTCGTGAGAGCTTTAATCACTAGTTTTCTCATAACAAGTTTAATTTGGAAGGTAAACAAAAACATGAATATACTTGGAATAGCATATGCTAGTAGGTAGGTTATGGTGGACTCTTTGGAATAACTTGGTTTAGGGAGCTGGATACATGAGTGGAACTCATACTTGGTTACGGAGGCTAGCAAAAGACTGGGAGTGACAAACTAAGAGAGCAATAATGGCCATAATCATGCAGAGCGACAAAACATCATTGATCAAAGAATAAGTGATACTACAAGTTGAAAACTAAAGGATCATCAAGGCTATGGTGACTTGGGATAGTCATAACATGGTGGGAGCAAGCGCCAAGTCAACCCAAATAAAGCATCAAAGGAGAATACCACTATACTATGCTTTAATATGCTAAAACAACGCATGATTCATCCAAGGCACATTAAAAAATCTCAATTGTTTTATAACAAGTCATGCTACAGCAAAGAATACTAAGCATAAATCCAAACAATATCAAGCATGGCATGACAAAGCATAGACCATAGTCAAAAACAAACTCTCTTTAACACTTAAGCATGAGCTTTCCTACTCTTTTCCCAACCAAACCAAACCATTTGAAAACCAATGTATGAAAGAGGGGGTACAAACCAATTTATTCAGAAAACTAAGCAAACAAAGCAAACGAAAAACCAAATGAAACAAAAAGAAGGCGCTCCAAGAACAACACAACTATGCATGAAACAATAAAAATGAAGTGTTTGGAAGAAACCTGGGATTTTTATTGATGAAGAGGGGATGCCTTGGGCATCACCAAGCTTTGACGCTTGTACTTCTTGGATATTCTTGGGGTGACACGCGTGCATCCCCAAGATTGAGCTTCAGTCCATCCTTCATCTCATTACTCCATTCCTTCCATACACCCTGAAATTTTTCCTTCATACAAAACTTCACACAATCTTTCTATAGCAACATTAGTGCACTCAAGATAATAAGTCTTTAGGTTAGTTATAACACCAAAAAACTTCCATTAAAACAGTAGATACTGTAGCACTTCCTGAAAAAGCTCAATGCCCCAAAGAACTCAAAAGGAACCAACAGAAGCAAATGGCAGAAAATGTCAGAAATCTGTCAAAACAGACCAGCAGGTAAAGACGAATTTTTTCGAAGACCTTCTGTTGATCAAATCAAAAGTGTTGAACTAACTAAAGTTAGATAACAACCTGGGGCAGAAGTAAAAAAATTCACGCCACAAAAGGATGTACAGAGATTTTACACGAATTTTACGGTGAAGCACAGAAATCTGTTTCGGGACATCACTTTCCCAATCATTACTTCTCTCTCATTAGAGGTTACTCTTGGCACAAAAAGCAAATAAAAAGGATAAGAAGTGGTTATTAATGAAGTATAACTTCCAAGACTCATCTAAAACTTTCGAGTTATCTCCCAACAACTACTTTTCTTTATGCCTTTAAGTTAGGCATAAAAAGCAAGAAAAGAATCAAGTGTTCTCAAATGAAGAAGCATTAAGAGCAAATTTTTTTCATAGGAGAGCAAAAGAAATCTTCTCTCTCTTCTTAGGAAAGTGTTCTATACCTTTCTTGAGTGGGTTGATATTTAATGGTGCCTTCTTTCATATCAATAATGGCACCAACAGTTCTAAGAAATGTCTTCCCAAGTAATAGGACAAGAAGCATTGCATTCAACATCCAAATATAGAAATCAACGGGGACATAGGCATTGTTGACCATAATAAGAACATCATTAAGACTCCCCATGAGTTTATTTTTAGCATTGTCATCAAGTGGGACATTCAAATAACAAACTTAAAGTGGTGGCAAATCAAGCATATCATAAATTTTTCTAGGCATAATAGAACCACTACTATCAAGATCACATAAAGCTTTGAAATCAAATCATTCACTTTCATATAATGATTGGTTCCCACCATCTTCTTGTTTTATAGGAATAGAAGCTTTATGTTTCATCTTTTCTTCTTTAATCTTTATGAGAGCATCGGTAATGTGTTTTGTAAAGGCCATGTTCATAGCACTAGCATTAGGACTTTTAGTAAGCTTTTGTAGGAACTTAATAACTTCAGAGATATTGCAACCATCAAGATCAAACCATAATTATCATCTAAGGTAGTAGAGCTATTTCTAGCCTCAATACTAGTGGTGGTGATAGTAAAACACTAATGTTTCTAAAATTTCATCTTCTCTTTCCCACTTAGCATGTAATTCAGCTAATAGTCTAACATTTTCATCAATTCTAACTTGTATGGCATTAGTAGCTACAAAAGGATTATCATTAGTTTTAGGTTTAGCAGCCATTTTATTAATCAATGAGATTGAGCTTCAGACAAAGATATATATTCCTTTCAGCATTAGAAAGTTTCAATTGTAAACTAGGAATTTCCCTATTTA